>CAJNSZ010001386.1:3513-25788 GCA_905329745.1 Rotaria sp. Silwood2 | reverse complement strand
AGGGGATTGAGAATCGAATTGGGCGAAATCGAATCTGTTTTATCTTCGTACCGAAGTGTGAAGCAGTCAGTAGTTATTGTCAAAGATGCCAAAACTGCAGATGAAGATGGCAGAACTCGAAAATATCTACTTGGATATTTTGTTGCTGAAAATAATCTAATGGAGTCTGATATAAAACAGTACATGCAAATAAAATTGCCTGATTACATGATACCAAATCGATTGATACAGATTGAGAAAATACCAATGAATATCAATGGTAAATTGGATAGAAAAGCGTTACTGGATTTTAACTTTTCTGTTCATGAAAACAATTACTGCGGACCTAGGAATGAATTAGAAGGCAAACTTTGCGAAATATGGTCCGATTCACTTGGAATTGAGAAGATTGGTATAACGGATGACTTCTTTCGACTTGGTGGTGATAGCATACGCTCACTACAAATAGTTGGCCGACTGAGACAAGACCATGGCTTAAATATATCTGTGAAAGATATTTTCATGTTCAAGACTATTGAAAAGCTATATGATAAGAAATTGAAAGATCAGCTTCTCCAGTCAGATGGCGGTGTGCAAAACTTAAATGCAATTGAATTAACCAACTCAAGCGAGGAAAATTGTTCGAATCGTCTATTGCCCATTCAAGAGTACTTGCTGAAGAAAAATTGTTTCTCTCATAGCCATTTTAATCAATATGTCGCATTGAGAATAGCACGATTTCATGAAAATAAGTTTAAAAATTGTTTATCCAAGTTAGTTGCACATCACGAAGCATTTCGAATACGATTTAAGAAACATACTGGTGGCAAATATTCGCAATATGATCAAATTACTCTCGACCCAGAAATGATTAATCTGATCGAACTGAAAAGCTCATCGTCAACTGAAATGAATGTTGATACTGAATTAAATAGTTTATTGATGAAAAATATTGACATTGAGAACGAACCAATGTACTTGGCGATTTACTCATATGACCATGAAGATAATGTATCCGCCAGAGTGTGGATTTTTATGCATGATTTGGTTTTTGATTGGACTAGTTGTCGCATTATAAGCGAAGATTTGCAGCAACTGTACACTGACGGTAGCTTGTGCAAGAACAGCTGCTACAAACAGTGGGCAAATGCTGTACAAAGTTATGGGAACAACATTGAAAGAAGCGAGGTGTCATATTGGAAAAGCTTATTGAATGCTAATGCGAATGTTTTCAATAAAGCTCTTGCAGATAAACAACTTGCAAATAACTATATAAACGAGACTGAAATCATTTTAACTCAAGAGATGACCAGAAGTCTGGTTAATGATTGCAATAAAACCTACAACACAAATGCCAAGGATCTCTTGCTAACTGCACTTGGTTACACATTGCGCGACGAAATAACTAGCCTAAACGAGAACTATGTCATGTTCGAATGTTGTGGCCGAGATCTCGTAAATAATTTGGACATGAATCGATCTATAGGAATGTTTAGGAAAATATATCCGGTGCAATTACAGTTAGTTGATAATGATGTGCGCCATAGCATAATCAATGTCAAAGAGCATTTGAGACAAGTGCCTAATAAGGGCATTGGATTTGGTGCAATTATTAGCAACAACGAGAAAAATGATTTACCACGGGTTTCATTTAATTATCTTGGCCTATTTGAAAACGAAAACAATGGAAACGTTAATGAAGACGAATGGCGTTTACTTGGCGCTTTTTGTAAAAATAGAATGGATGAAAGCACAAAGGAATTAATCGAAATAAACTCATTCATAATAAACAAACAAATGCGATTGGATATAAAAGCAAAAATGGAAATCGAAGGAACTGTTCAATTTGGTAAAGTATTCCAATTTAATATTGAAAAGATTATTAAACATACGCAGTTGGTAAATCGTAGCTATTTGAGTAGAAGTGATGTTGATTATGTGATCAAGAATAACGATTGTTTAGATAGAATTCAACTAGAAAAGGAAGTAGATGCTATTTTCATTGCAAATAGTCTGCATCAAGGCTTGTTGTATCATTCATTGAAACAAAGCAACGTTGATGATGCATATATTGTACAATCCGTGTGTGAATATCGAACAAACATCGATCAAAATATGTTTAAGATGGCCTGGGAACACGCACAACAGAGGTTCAGCTGTCTAAGACTGAGATTTGACTGGCAAGAGGAACTGATTCAAATCATTGATAAAAAACAAGCGTTGGATTGGCGATATATAGACATAACAGCACAAGAATATTTTTCAACACAAGAATCAAAAATCAAGCAAATACAAGAAGAAGATAGAAATGAGAGATTTAAATTGGACATCGGAAATCTATTTAGAGTTTACCTGATACAACAGAAAAATGACTTATTCCTAATGATTTTGAGTTTTCATCATATTATTCTGGATGGATGGAGTTTACCAATATTACTTCACTATGTTCATCAAGATTATTTGAATTTGATTGAAGGCAAAGACCGATTTTCGCCTCTTTCTTCTTCTCTTCCTTCTTCATTTCGCGATGATAGCTATGAGAACGCACAAATGTATTTTCAGAAGCATCATGTAGACAACATTGATTATTGGGAAAATGAAATAAGTAAGATCGAAGAAAGATGCGACTTTACCGGTATATTAAGAGTGCAGCAGAAGAATAAAATAGTGCTCAATGAATACGATCATGTCAAGGAGCAAAAGGCGAGAACACTAATAATTAATGACAACCTTTACAGAAATCTGAAAAGAACATGCCGTGAAAATGGTTTAACTTTAAGTTCCATTTTGCAATTTGTTTGGCACAAAGTATTAAGCATTTACGGCAACAGCAATCAGACAGTCGTTGGAACAACCGTGTCCGGCCGTAATCTACCAGTCAAAAGTATTGAAGCTTCAGTTGGCCTATTCATAAATACACTGCCATTGATTGTGAATCACAATGTGGACAGTTTAATCATTGATGCAATCATTAATATTCAAGATAAGATGAATGAGATGATTAGTCGAAGTAACGTCCTTTTCTCTCAACTAACTAGGGGAAAAATGAAGCACACTTTATTCGACAGCCTGTTTGTTTATGAAAATTATCCAACATTAGAGAGCGAAGTTGAGTCAAAACAAACATTGCTGAAGTTTAAAGCAAGTTATAGTGCTGAAAAACTCGATTATCCTCTGGCAGTAGGTGCTTATGAGACAGTACAAAATGAATCCGTAACATTTGTTTTAAACTATGCTGGTGAATTATTTGAGAACGAAACGATTGACGACTTATTAGGCGTAGCCAATGAATTGTTAACTCAAATCGCAGATAATCTACTAACACCAATATCTGACTTGCACCTTTTACCAAAAAAGCAATTAAACATGATCAACGAATGGAATAATGCAGGTGCAGATTTTAGAGCATTGAACAAACACACAACGCTGCATAAACTATTCGAAGAAGAAGTAGACAAATCGACGGACAAAACTGCTGTTGTCTATGAAGATGTAAAGCTTACCTATAGAGAGCTCAACGAAAAAGCGAATCAATTAGCACACTATTTAAGATCAATATGCGACATTTATCCAGATGACTTAATTGCATTGATATTGGACAAAAGTGAATTGATGATCGTTAGCATACTTGGTGTATGGAAATCTGGCGCAGCATATGTTCCTATTGATCCTAGTTATCCTGACGAGCGAATTCAATTCATTCTGCAAGATACTAAAGCAAAAGTCGCCATAGTTAATAAGAAATACATAACAAGATTATATTCGTACAACATCATAAAGATTGAAATTGATTGCTCTTTAATTCAAGAAGCAATAAATGATGACAGGATGAATTGTAATCTTGATTTGGATATAAATGAACATAATTTGGCTTATGTGATTTACACATCAGGTACAACCGGGAAACCGAAGGGTGTGCTAATTGAGCATGACAGTGCAGTTTCCTTCAGAAACGATATAAAATATCGATATTTTGGTAATAATGACACTGATGCTATGCAACAAGCAATTTTATTCTTTTCAAATTATATTTTCGACTTTTCGATGGAGCAATTAGTGCTGTCCATACTCAGTTCTAATACGCTTATAATTCTGCCGAATACATTTACAATTGATGAGAAATTCTACTCTTATCTAAATAAAAATCGACTGACATACTTAAGTGGAACACCAAGTCAAATGCAGCAACTCGATTTCAGAAATCTTAAATATTTAGAAAGACTAACTCTTGGCGGGGAAGGATTGACGGAAAGAGTGTTTGAAAAAATCCGAACAGAATATACAGGTAAAATAATAAATGGTTTTGGCATCACTGAGACAACCGTTTGCAATATGGTGTATGTTTATGAAAATGCGATGAAATATAAAAATTCATTAGGCTCGTCTATGTCTAATACGAAGAGATTTGTTCTTAACAATAGCATGCAAATATTGCCGGTGCACGCTATCGGTGATCTCTATTTGACTGGCGATTGTATATCGAGAGGTTATTTGAATCGATCGGAATTAACCGCTGAGCGATATCTACCAAATCCATTTCAAACGGACGAAGAAAAGAAAGAAGGTAAGAACGCACGTATTTACAAGACAGGTGATTTAGTTCGTTGGCTACCGGATGGTGATTTGGAATATCTGGGTAGGAATGATTTTCAAGTAAGGATCAGAGGATTGAGAATCGAATTGGGCGAAATAGAAACTGTGTTATCCTCGTATCAAGGTGTGAAGCAGTCGGTTGTTTTAGCCATAGACCTGAAGAAGAAGAATGCAGACACATCATCAATAAAATATCTTGTTGGATATTATGCTTCCGATAATGATATTGACGAGTCCAGTATAAAACTGTATATGGAAAGAAAGTTACCTGATTACATGATACCAAATCGATTGATACAGATTGAGAACATACCAATGAATATTAATGGTAAATTGGATAGAAAAGCGTTACCGGATTTCGACTTTTTCGTTCATGAAAACAATTACTGCGCACCTAGGAATGAATTAGAAGCCAGGCTCTGTGAAATATGGTCGGGCTTACTCGGCATTGAGAAGATTGGTATCACAGATGATTTCTTCCTATGTGGCGGCGACAGCATAAGCTCAGTACAACTCATTACTCGAATGCGAAAAGATTTGAACCTCTTCGTCTCGGTAAAAGATGTTTTTTCATTCCGAACAATTGAGAGTCTTTGTCACAACGTATTTATAAAGAGTTTTAAAGGTGAAACCTTAAAATTATCGGATTCAGGTGGTTCTGAACAAGATCCTTCGAATGGGGAGTTACCGTTGTTGCCAATACAAGAATGGTTCTTTCTGAAGCATTCGGGAAGTATGAACCACTGGAATCAGTCTTTTTTAATTGAAACACCACCTTTAGAGCTAAGCAAGCTGAAATACTGTGTAATGCGGTTGATAGAATATCATGATGCTTTTAAGTTGAGGTTTAAGCGGATTGATGATAAAAGATTCATCCAGTACTATGACTGTTCGTCGAATAGCGCAAATACATTGACATTGAATCATTTGGACATTCGTAGTCTGGGAGAGAGTGAAAATTATCATTGTTTACTGAATGAAATATTGACCGAATGGCAGAGTCATTTCGATATCGAGCATGGCCCACTTTTTGCTGTTGGCTATCTAAGCGGCTTTGCTGATAGCCGAGCACGAATCTGGTTTGCCATGCATCATTTAATCGTAGACACAGTAAGCTGGCGAATAATTTGCGAAGATCTACAGCGGTTTTATGATGGTTCGTCACATCTAGGAATAAAAGGCAATAGCTATGGAGAGTGGTCACGGTTAATTCAGTCGTATGCAGTGCGAAAATCAGCGACAGAAGGGCTTTACTGGCGTAATGTTGTGAGCCGTGTGCCCTTTTTTAATGATAGTTTTAGTAAGGATAATGTGCTATTGAAGAATAGACTGACGACGACTGCAACTAGTATCACGCTGAGTACGATGGAAACATGTACCCTATTGAGAGATTGTCCACATGCATACGACGCACATATCAATGTGTTGCTGCTTACTGCCCTTGGTTATGCTCTAAAAGAACTAACACAAAATCGAATCAATTATGTGACATTAGAAGGTCACGGCCGTGAAGATATCGATGGCAATAGTGTGTATATTAGTCGAACAGTCGGTTGGTTTACAACGATGTACCCAGTTCTTCTCGAAATTGACGACGATCTGAGACGTAGTATCATGAATGTGAAAGTGCATTTGATGCAAGTGCCTTACAAAGGGATTGGTTATGGGACAATCATTGGCTACAAAGACCAAGACTTGCCACGAATTAGCTTCAACTATCTAGGGCAGTTCGAAGCAGCACCGCCGACTAAAGCCAGTAGTAGCAGTAAGAATAGACGATGGTATTTAACCGATGGAGTTGTCGGAGACGAGCGAGTGCAGACTGCTGATAACGATGATGTACTTGCTGTGAACGGACTTTGCATGAAAGGACAAATACGATTCGACATTACTAGCAGGCTGAACTCTGAAAAAACACAACAATTTGCCAATTCGTATAAATCAAAGCTCGAAGATATAGTTCGCGAATGCTTCGCTACTAAGCCGCTGAGTGAGATAGATTATTCACATGACTTCGAGCAACCATTTGTTGTACTAAACACTGACTCTGATAATATTTTATTCATTTTGCCACCTGATGGTGGTGGCGCTGAGTGCTACTTCAATAATATTGTTCCTCATTTATCATCATTTAAACTGGTGGTATTTAACAATTACTATCATAATCTTAAAACAAAAAATATGGAAAAAGGTTTGTCAATGGAAACATTAGCTCATATATACATAAAGTATATTAAACAAATTCAACTCAGCGGTCCATATAACTTTTTGGGTTGGAGTTTTGGTGGAGTTTTGTCGTTTGAAATTTCTCGCCAATTAAGCAACGCTGGCGATGAAATTAAGAACATATTTATGATCGACTCATGCTTCAATACAAGCAAGGCGTGTTTTGACATTGGCAAAACGGAAAAAATGGATATAATCGATGAAATAAACTACTCATACTTACCAAAAATAGACAACGACATGTTTGCATTAAGTATAGCTGATATGATTGTCAACGTTGTGCTATTCAAAGCTAACAAGTTGAGTGAAGGCAACTGGTCGGACGATCAATTAAAAGTATTCATGTACTATAGGAATGCAGAATTTAATAATCTGGATACATTGCTAAATCCCAAATATATTCAACTATTTCAAATGCAAGACGATAGCCACTTCTCTTGGATATTTAATAAAGAACAAATCACCAATATTTGCAGCTATTTGACAAATGTATTAAAGTAATAGGCAAAGAAAACAGATACTCTACTATACACAATAGTTTGATAACACGTTAACTTGTAAAAGAAAAGAAAAACTTTTAATTTATTTTAGTTTTATTTTCCATCAGACCCATTATTTTGAAACCATTGATATATACGTCTGTGGCACACACAGCGATGATTTTATTTTAATTATTTTATGCCGCCTGCTTCTAGTTAGTTATATTTTTTTATTTCTTCTTCAAACATACCGATAAATACCAGTATTATCATATGTCAAACAGAATAAACAAGTTCCCATAAACATAAATGAAACATTTAAGTACTTGCTGTTAAATCATGACTTATTATTAGATGTCGGTGAGTGTAGATATGGGTGCGGATGTGAATGTGTGGGACAGAGATGTTGGTAGCTGATTTGTTTTTGACCCGACTCGCAAACCCGGCCCGTTAAATATCGAACCCAACCCCCTTGAGGGTGGGTGTGGGTGTGGGTGTGGGTGCTGATGTAGGTGCGGGTTTAGGTTTGGGTGCGGGTGTGGGAACAGGTGTGGTTGTGCAGAATAGATAGCAGCGGCATCCACATACTACACAAACGCCCACATCCCACCCTCACCCAAACCACACCCACCTATACTCACACCCACATCCCACATCTCATACCCCATACACCACACACTAGATATGAGCAACATGGTCCCGGTCCCACCAGGACTAGAATGGTGACCGGGACTAATTATTATTTTTTAGCCGGGACTGGCATCGGGACCGGGACCGGGTCGAAATTAGGACCACCAAACTTTAATTGAAGTGAAATCTTTTTTAATTGCATAAGATTTGTGTTAAAAGTCATGTTGTCATGACTCTTATTCTAAAAGTTCGTGCAATAATTGTTGACAGATACCGCAACATATCTCAATGTTTTATACAACACTTATATTTGACTTATTGAAGAAAAAATACAAAAAGAGGCAGCATATGAATTTCAAAATATATCGTGCTCATAATTATTTTTACTACTAGTATTTTCATTGTCTTCATCACCGCTGCTTGAATCATCAACGCTTTCATATAGTTCTTTGTTTACTAATTTTTCTGCCGAGGACTTGTCAGTAGCATTAACATGATGAAATGTTGTTAAAAATGTTATGTTACTTTTGAGAAACATCAACTTATCAATTTTTGCATTATTTAATCGGGTCCTTTTATTTGTAATACTTGCTGCACTAGTTGAAAATAAGCGCTCAACGCTGGTATTTATTGCCGGGATGACAAGGATATCAAAAGCAATTGAGCTTATTACTGGATAAGTATGTTATTGTTTATTCCAAAAGTCAAGTAGATTATCTATATCTCAATCGAATGTGAAGCATGTTTTTATGTACTTTTCAATTTCTGTTTCATCATTTGATATAGCATCAACTGATGGGCCAAGATCATAACAATCAGAAAGTAAATTTGTTCTTATTCTTTTTGGTGTAATTAAAGACGCTGTTAATTTAGGACATGGTTTATGTGTTTTTGATTCAAGTGATTGTCGTTTATCAAGTTCTTCTTTTAAAACATTATAAAATTCGTCTTTTAATTGAGGACAAATGCTAAAAATATAAATATAGAAAAGAAGCTGTTACCGCAATCCTTTGCGGGATTAAAAATGTGAAACACGATGGATCTATTGTTACTAGTTAAATTAAAATTGTTTTGCTCCATTTCTTTGCGATATATTTGTAGCTTACGGTTTATCTAATGCTTTAGAGCTACAGTTTCTCTGTTACGATCTGTGATGGGTCCCAAGCCCTGTCTATCACGGTCTGTGATGGGTCACATGAGTGTCTGTTACGGTCTGTGGGGGAGGGGGAGGTCGAAATTTCTACCCTTAAGCACTTCAACACTCCTTTCAGATCGTGTTTTACAAAATGAGTTAAAATTAATTAGCATATCAAGACTAAAATAAGGCCATACGAATTCAATATTAATGTTGAATAAAGTAATATCGTTCTACTTAAAGGGCAATCATTCAATACCACATTAAAACCAATTTGTATTGAACTAAAATCTCCTTTAGTGATGATAATCTGCTTGAAACGTAGCAAGTTCGTCATATATTTTCAACGCAAAATAGTAGGTTGTGTTTTAATCTCGACAAGATTTTCTGAATGGGTAGAAGGATTTGATAATTCCCCATGCTGTTTTTGTCTCAAAATCTCCTGAAATATATACGACATTTTTAAATACTCGCGTGTATGCTTTTAATTTTGGATGCAAGATCATCGCCATCAGATGTTCTTCAGTTATTATTCATTGATACTCCAATTCAGATGAAAAAAATTGTTTAATATTTGCCATGGCATCAGAATCATCTGGATCCAATTGTGATAATTTTATTAGCTACATTTTTATTGGAATGACGAGATGAAGTGTTGGTCGTTTTTCAGCACTTAATGTTTCTGTAGCTTGAACTAAAATAGTTAAAAATTTGTCGACACACGGAGAAAAAAATTAAGAGTCAGTTCAATAGTGGAACTCACTTGATTATAATTACAGTACACGGTAGGAATGTAAATAATATCAAATAATACAAAATATTTTGCAATATTCTTTTAACAAATCCAAATCCATCGGTATTAAACGTAGTTTTTGATCAGAACTTGTCAATAATTCGTTTATCTCTGAATACATTTCAAGAAAATCTTGTATCATTTGAAACGTACTATTCCATCTAGTTTTAGAAAATAAATTGATAGATAGAGATAATTTTGCTTGTATGTGCGTTTGTCTAATATGTGTAACAATTATTTTAACTTGATTAAATGTTTGCTGAATTAGATCACAACCAATATTGCAATTTGTTAATGAATGCTCGATAATTTTGTTGACATAATGTGCGGAGCATCTAGTTCTTTTAACTCCTTCTCTAAATGCTGCTTTCATTTTAAGTTCATTGTTCCTCATTATGTAGACATTTTCGTTTATTGTTAAATCAAAGTCAGATAAGATGTCTTCAGTAAATGCACGTATATTGGGGCTTTTACTATTAGGTAAATCATATTCATGGAAAGAGAGTACCATAGATTTTAAACCATGTGTTTTGAAATAGCAATGAATTGAAACACCACCAAAAGAAACACCAATGTGTGGTTCTGTCCAGAAGTCGACGGTTATTGAATAACGGTTGATACTTTTGATAATTTTTTTAAATTGATTTTTTCCGAAGGTGGACATAGTGTCGCTTTCTCGACTAATCTGAAGAAAACGTCGAAATTGACAGCTTCAAAGGTAAGAAAACTTACTGTAGTTCGGTTGGGAATGATTGTTTCAATTGGGATTGATTTACCTACTCTGAAAAGAAAACAGGAGTTTTGCAGAACCTTTTTATGGGTTCTGCTATCGGCTAAAAGGCAGAACCCCCAAAAAAGGTTCTGACTGGAAAAAGGTTCAGTAAAGAAATAACGAAACCACATCTGATTTTTCTTCAAAAACGGTTCTGTCCTACGTATTAGGTGTTCCATTATTTAAATGGTTTATCGTTGGCATTTCCCGTATCTCTGTATCCCTATTTCCATATTCTTATATTCATACCCTCATATCTATACCCTTATAACCATACCAGTATAACTATACCTTTAATACTACATCCTTATAACTATACCCTTGTATCTATACCCTTACGACTATAACCCTTATAACTATACCTTATATCTATACCCTTATTTCTGTATCCTTAATTCTATATCCTTATATCTATACCATTAATACTACATCCTTATAACTATACCCTTATAACTATACCTTATATCTATACCCTTATTTCTGTATCCTTAATTCTATATCCTTATATCTATACCATTAATACTACATCCTTACATCTATACCCTTATAACTATACCTTTATAACTGTACCATTATAACTATACCCTTAATACTGCACGCTTATATCTACATCCTTATATCTATTTTGTGATAACTATGGCAACTATGGCTTTATTTTGATATTTCCTAAAAAAAGTGTTTCTGGGAAAAATCTTAGAGGTTTTTCGATTTTGTCATTGTCTGAAAAACCATTCAGAGTTTCCGAATATTGATGTTCAAAGTCTCCCGAGCCTAAACAAATAGTTATAGTACTTTCTCACAAAGCGGTATCAGAAACCGCAAAAAGGTTTCCAAGCTCAGCAACATGAGAATCCAAGGAAGGATCTCAAAAATATCGACAGTCAACAGATTTCGATAGCATGTCATGTATCATAAAACCACCGAAATGACAGATATCGTTATTTCTCGAATGCTAAAACATAACTTAGTCATTCGATGAGATCTATTTGAAGAATCTAAAAGAAAGGATAAATTAATATTCACTTTTCATTCTTTAATGTAACTCACCCTTTGAATGAAATCCATTGCAAGAACCTAAAACAAAAAAAATCGATATTTCGATATTACCTTTTTATTCTTAAATGAAACTTACTATTTGTATGAAATCTATTTGAAGAATCTAGAACAAAAAATGAGCTTATTATAAGTTTTTGATTCTTGAATATAACTTACTGAATAGACAAAATGCATGAGAAGAATCTAAAAGAAAAATAAATTTTGATATTAGCTGTTGATTCTTCAATGGGACTCATCCTTCGAATGATATCATTGTAAGAAACTAAAAGAAAAACAGAAATTTTGATATTGAGTTTTTATTCTTAAATGAAACTTACCGTTTGGATGGAATCTATTTGAAGAATTTCAAACAAAATAGAAATTGCTATAGGTTTTTTTATTGTTCGATCCTGTAATTTTAAGAAAAAATCAGTTATAGGGATCACCTGAAACCAGAAGTTTTGGGTGTTCTCACTCACTACAACTTTTATCAATTATCATGACAATTTTAATCGGTTCTTTCTTGAAATTTAATCAAACAAGGTAACAAAGAAAAAACAAAATTTTCACGNCAAGATGCTTTTGTTCATTAGAAGATATAATATGTCGATATTATTACTAACGAAATCAAAGATCACGTGTGTTTTATCCAGCAGTTCACGAATTTTCTAACACCATAAGTTTAAAAGGAAATAAATATTAGATAATAAAGCTATCTCAATCGAAACTCTTAATCATAAGTTTCAACTAATTCGAAATATTAGCGCCTACAAGTGTTTTTCACAGCACAATGTATCTATTTTCCCAGTCATATTTGATCTGTACATTGACAAATGTGAATGTAAACTAGAAAGCTAAAAATTCTATAGAACCATCTACATACATGAAGATATTTCGTATGAATTATTTTTCATTCTGTCTCTCGTTCAACAGTTTCTGTACTTCTTCGCTTGATTCAGTTTAAATTGTGATATATACCTTAAAACCAAATTCTTCAAGATCAGACTTCTAGCCCGCTCATGACATTCCTAACAATTATAACAACCGCTTTAGAATGCAATATGCATTATCTAACATTCCTATAGATAATTTTAGCGAACCAGAGCATACAAATAGCGTCACCTACGTGAAGCGTTTAGCATCCTAGATACTGTTTCTAAACAGATTTCTGAATGGCGATGATGGAAATCTAGATGATGTTCTGAACGTTCTTCATAATTCTTCGATATTTCCAGATGCATCCTCTTTGTTGTTATTGTAATCATTCTCTTCAGTCCATTCAGTGAAATGAAGTCTTGCGAATTATTTGTAATTCAAAAACAAATATGAACTGAACGATTATATAGTCAAAGAAAAGTTTATTGTTACATAATCTACCAACAGTGGACAACAAGACTAATTGATCGAGAAATCGTCCCATTTTAAGGTGAAATGCTTTATCCTGCAAACAGTTACGCGTAACAAAGAGAAATGGAAAAATCACTATATACATATACAACGATGATTCATTGTTCATTCATCTATATACCATGTCTCATTGTCTATTATGCACTTCTTCTTGAAAGGGCAGAAATTGTAAATCCACTTCTTCCAGAAACTTATACTTCTGCTGTATAGAATCGATTTCTCCTAGACACTCCCTTAAAGTGAAAAAAAGCTTATTCGTTTCTTCTTCCAATATGACATGATATTATGGACATCTCTTTGTCTACTATACACTTGCGCTTGAAAGGGTTGAAACTGTTAATCCACTTCTTCTAGATATTTCTATATTTCTGCTGTACAAAAGTCATTTCTGCTATAAATTATCTATGTGACGAAAGGCACAAAAAGATTGATATCTGTTTATTTATTTTCCATTTTCACTGACTAGTATAGAAATCCTTCAATGATTTCTGCTGGTAAAAATTATCGATGCATGCTGTAGGGAACCCTGTTTTTCTAAAGAAAAGCCTTTCTCCTTGACTTTGCGTGGGATGAAGGATTTCTCCGTGAATTGGAACAATTTCTCGATTTTGGGGGATATCATCTAGCCCTCTTCAACATAGAATATCAAAAACTGAATAGGTCTAATATCGACTCTTTCAAGAAAAATTTTACAAAATAAATAGTTTTATCGATTGTATTGACCATCTACTTAAGTCTCAAGATGAGAACAAGTATTTTCTGTAACTTGAGCTCGTACTGATACTGATACAGTCAGTGTGTTGACTATTAAAACGTTATTGATAAATTCTTATTAATCTGAAAATTTATGAAGACTTGATATTATTGATAAAACAACAAACAAAAACAATTCAGTATGATTGTCAAAAACAGCGAAATGATTCACATCATATCATCCCAAT
Organism: Rotaria sp. Silwood2; assembly: GCA_905329745.1. Classification (NCBI taxonomy): domain Eukaryota; kingdom Metazoa; phylum Rotifera; class Eurotatoria; order Philodinida; family Philodinidae; genus Rotaria; species Rotaria sp. Silwood2. The sequence goes on along the minus strand of CAJNSZ010001386.1, from coordinate 11,798 downwards.
AGAGAAGATAAATGAACCATGGCGGGAACATTACGATAAAATAATTCAGAAAACAAAAATGTTAATTATTAATGTCTTGCAGCATTATGGTGGCTATAAATGTGATGTGTTCTTCAGACGTACATTTACAACAACTTCCGTACAATCTAAAAACAATTATGAAGATTTAGACATCTGTTCTCTAATGAAAAGAACGAGAGACAGCAATATTTCTTGCGACATCATATAAAATAAGATTCCTAAGTTTATCTCACTATTCCTGTGCCAGAAGTTATTTTATGAAAACAAATAAACTCTAATTGAATCTCACCTAATTGATTGTCCGAATGATTTTGTCAGATCCTAGTTGATTTTGGTAAGATTTTTTCACCTAATTTAGGTGAATATAAAACAACCTTGTAATGTGATTTGCATTATTAATTTTGAAATATTTTTGAAAACAATAAAATATATCCGTGTATAGATGATGGAGCCATTAGACTTGGGCAAGCTTAGAACAGAACAAATCAAGGCTTGAGTAGGTAAAATACAATATTAAAGTTTTCTATTATTATTTAGTTTTTATATTCTTCTGACACGAGAAAGATCTTTTGAAGATCACTCCATATTATCGATACTGTTAAGCCGTGCTCAATGAGATATTTATTGAATTTCGTTGGCATATAAATCTGATGCCAAATTCTCCATTCTCAATATTATAGGGAAGCTGAATTGTTTTTTGTACGAAGTTCTATTTAAGTTGATTTTTGAATTTTAAATACTTGAATAAAATAAGTCCTTTCATATACTGATACCAGCTACACAAATTTAGAATAAGTTTTTCTGTCAAGGTAAAAAAAACTGCACAAATAGTCTTGATGAAAGTACATCTCGTATAGAGATCTCTTGTAATAGCTCAAATTATACTAAAGATGAGCGAAAATTATGCACATAAATGTCATAGTTATTAACCATCAAAAACTCACTATCCACGTAATCGAGTACCATGTTGATTTCCTTTCAAAGAAACAGAAAAAAACGTCTTATACTGTGAATAGTTTTAATTATTTCTTCTTAAACTATTTTTCTATTGTTATTTCAAGTACGTTTTTAGTTATTTCCTCTAGTTTCTGTTATATCGAGAAAAAAAATCGTATTTGATAAATAGTTATCACATTTACAAAGAATTAAAATCTTGAACGAAAACCTATAAAGTTGACGAAATATAAAAAATAAATGAAAACATTTGTCAACCCGTTCGCATCATCGTACATAAAGTTAGGGTTGGGATTAAGTTGAAAACGATTAATATTAAGTATAATCACATTTTCAATCATTTTTTTAGACGTTTTTCATAAAAAAAACAACAATAGAACTAAAAAATCACAATTTCATGGACATTACGATTTTCTTCGATTATAATCAATTAAAACTTATTAAAAAACAACAGTTCAAATAATACAAACCAATAAAAGTCGGGGTGAAGACTTTTTCACTTACTACAAAGAAAAATCAATTGAAATCTTGTGATTGAATTCAATTTTAATCTGATTTCAACTCTCTTGTTTTGCATGAGCAAATGTAGCTGAGCTCAAAAGTACAGCTGATCCTGGAATAAAGTCTTTCCGTCACCTATATATCCGTGTTAATATTTTTTGGATTCTAGTTCAAATTTCTAGTACTTAAACGAGCTCACATACCTTTATTTCCAGCGATTGTCATGCAACATCAAGCAATTGTTTAGACGGAGTTTTGCATCGCTAATGACACTTTTAGTAGACGTGCAAGCTTTTCTAGAATGTTCAAAGTTCCTTCAGTTTCCTACAGCATGCTTCTAGATGATTGGCGGCTTCATTTCATTACTTTGGTGTCGTATCTAGAGAACGTGGGAACTATGCTGGATAGTACTTTTGAAGATTGATCATATTATTTTTGTTTTTCTTCTTGGCGATTCTTGAGAACTTTCTCGAGATCCTCAGAAATTTTCACACTACTTGCCAAAAGTACTTCGGTCATAGATATCCATTTTCAGTAACGTACTACATTCCGAATGAACTCGGTGGAGAAATGACAATCTTTATCGTTTCGAAGCCTTCTCGAGTAAGAGTTTCATTAGAATCACTAGATTAAAATTAAGGACCTCTTATTGAAATCGCGCCTCTGAGACGTGTTGTCGTTGAAGACACATAGTTTTCAGATAACCAGGTTGATCCTTGATTTTCTTTTATTTCGCTAGTACCACTACGTGGCAGTTCACGTGATATTCCTCTCAATGCCAAATGGTCACAGACAGGTGTCACTGTAGCTGGAGGAAATGGCTTAGGCGATGGAACTAATCAACTCAATTCCCCAAACGGTTTGTTCGTTGATAATGAACAAAATATTTATATAGCTGATTCCAGCAATCATAGGATTGTCGAATGGAAATCCGATGCAACGAATGGTACAGTCGTTGTCGGTGGTTATGGACGAGGAACAGGAGATTATCTATTAGATTCACCGCAGGATATCATTGTCGACAAAGAGACCGATAGCATCATCATCGCCGACTATGGGAATCAGAGAGTTATTCGATGGTCTCGTCGAGATGGGAAACGAGAGGAAACACTGATTTCAGATTTCTATAGCTACGGTTTGACCATGGGCGAACAAGGATCACTCTACGTTGTCGACTCCAGAAAACATGAAGTACGACGATATGAGAAAGGTGGCACACAAGGAAAAGTAGTTGCCGGTGGCAATGGACAAGGAAATAGTCTCAACCAACTCAATAACCCTTTTTTCGTCTTTGTCGATCGAGAACGCTCAGTTTATGTGTCTGATTATGGAAATTATCGTGTGATAAAATGGAAAGAAGGTGCAACACAAGGCACCGTCGTTGCTGGTGGCCAAGGGCGAGGAAATAGTATTACACAATTGACTGTTCCTCGAGGAGTCCTTGTCGATCAATTGGAGACTGTCTACGTGGCCGATCAACAGAATCATCGAGTTATGCGTTGGCTGAGTGGAGCCAAACAGGGAAGTGTCATAATTGGTGGAAACGGCGAAGGAGACAAGCCGAATCAATTAAACAGCCCCATATGTTTGTCATTCGATCGTCATGGCAATCTGTACGTCGTCGATCGGGACAATCACCGTGTTCAACGCTTTGATCTCCAATGAACTGTATTTCTCGTGATTGAAATATTTTATTGTCTCACTTCTTTTTCGTCTTTCGAAATAAATTGCTGTGAAAATGAATGAAAAGGGTTTGGGTGTTGTTCTTTTCTACACCCACATTCACATCCATCGATGATCTCGTTGGGGCACGAACGTGTGCTATGGATGTCAAGATGTTGCTGATAAGAGAATAAGACGTTGCGATGCGAAGCGAAGAAAACGAAGACCTGCATAGAACAGACGAGACAGGGATATCCGAATGGAAATGAGAAATAAAAAGAGCGTAACCTACCACTTCTGTTATTCTCTTGGGTTGTTCATAAACTGAAAAGAAAAAGAAAACAAACTTGAAACTGATACCTACAGTTATTTTTTTTCTGGTATTGTCGTGTTTGGCATTGGGATGGCCTAGAATAGTGTCGTTGAGTTGGATCTAAAATAAAAAACAAAACATAATTAGTATCGATTCAAAAATTCGAATGATTTCATGTTGGAAATCATCGACATTTATATCCTGACAAAAGAGAGAAATTAAGCTTGAAATACAAAAGGGTGTGAGTGTGGATGTAAATCAATAGAAGATCCATACTTACATTCCACTCACCCATAAGCACGCCCACATCACTCACACCCACCCTAAGACAGTGACTGGTGTGTAATAGTGCTATGAAAAAGTCTGATTCTCATGTTTGCGTTTGTCGAGAAAACTAATTGTCAAAAGCTAAAGTATTGTTTAGCCAATTGTAAACAAACAACTTTTTTTCTTCAGGCAAAAACAGAATAATAAAACTGAAGCAGGTGTACTCTGAAAGCTGAGCCTTTGGGCCATCCATCTACGAAAAGAATTCTATCTTTCTATTTTTTTCCCAGCGTTAAAATTAGCTATTCTTTCTCAGCTAATTAGATTGCTTTAAGAAAGAACTTTATTGAGCAATAAGCCGTTTTGAGCCGAACCGAATTGTGTGTCACATAATCTGCCATGCGAACAAAACGACCGGTTAAGTTTCTATTGACTGATTGCTAAAAATCCCAGATAACAAAAATCAGTATCTTATTACCATAACTTGGGGCAAAGCTGGATGCTACCAAGTGGATCCACAGGTTGCGGATAGTGGAATGGCCATTAGTATGATGGTTAGCTGCGAATAAGATCAAGTAATTGAGCAAATAAGCAGTCCCGGACAATTCAGCCATCCTGCCAACAGGATGTGGTGGGGTTTTGGGTGGCACCAAAACACCTATAAAATGCTACAGAAACCCAATGATGGCAAGATGATGATACGGCGAGTAAAGGTCGCCCGAAGCAAGGTTCACCCGAGCCAAGTTTTCATAAGTCTTAGCCAGGGTACTCCACCATGGAAGTCGCAATCCTGCGATTTCTGTGCCGGTCGCAAGTCCGGAAAGGGAGGAGCGTTAGATAGAAAGGGGTGCAGATACCACTATCTGTAAAAAAAACTCAAAGACGGCAGAAACCAAAAGATGAAAGTCAATGATCCTAATCCATACCGGCTCGGATGTCGTCCGGGTGAAAAAGGTCCACGTCCTCTGCCCGGTAACCACGGCAGAGCCGAAAAGTTGGTTACTGGAAAAGTTTCAAACATCATAAAAACTAGCACCAATGGAATGAGATTAAGGAAAGAAATCTTAACAATCGGAGCATGGAATGTTAGAACTCTATGGAAAACAGGAAAACTAGATCTACTTAGAAATGAACTAAAACGTTTCAGAAGTCAGATGAGCAGAAAAGGAGAAACAGCTACTGGAGATTTTATATGGTCAGGGGAAGAAAATATTCACGCAAATAGAGTAGGGTTTCTATTAAGTGGGAAGGCTAAAAATGCTTTCATTGGATATAATCCGGTTAGTCCACGTGTTATCACAGCAAGATTTAATGCAACTCCATTTAAAATCACGGCAATCCATGTATACGCACCAACTTCTGCATCTTCAGATGAGGAAATCGAGGCGTTCTACAATTGTATCGAGAATACACTAGCTAAGGTTCCCAAGAAAGATCTTATTCTTATGTCTGTCGATTGGAATGCGAAAGTTGGCAACGATAACACTGGATGGAATTCTGTGATGGGCAGATACGGTTTTGGAGACCGGAATGATCGTGGCGAACGTCTCCTAGAGTTTGCAACAGTGCATAGATTATTCATCTATAATACGAGATTCCAGCATAAAGTAGATCGAAAATGACCTTGGGAATCACCTGACGGAGTTCATAAGAATATGATTGATTTAATCTTAGTTCAGCAAAGATGGAAATCTTCGGTAATTAACTCCAGAACATTCCAAAGTGTAGATATCGGTTCAGATCATTCACTGGTATTATGCAATATCAAATTACACCTCAAGAAGATACACCATAAGAGAAACCAGAGCTGCAGATTAAGCATAAACCAGTTGAAAAATATTACTACCAAGGAACTCTATATCGATTTATTAAAAGAAAAAATCGAAAAATTTCAATCGGATAGTAGTATCGAAGAATACTCCAAAGAAATACTAAACGCTATCCAAGAAATAGGGAATACAGTTATCCCTGCAATAAAATCATTTAGAAAACCATGGGTTTCTGCAGAAACAATACAACTTGTTAAGGAGAAACGTTTAGCGAAACTAACAAAGAATATATCAATAGAAAACAGCAATAAATATAGAGAAGCCTGTAATTCAGTAAAACGATCAGTAAAACATGATAAAGAACAATGGTTGCAGTAACAGTATGCAGTAATTGATAAAGGTCTAAGAGTAGGTAACACCAGGCAAGCGTATAGCTTAATAAAAACACTAAAAAAGACAGATTTTACACCACGATTAAATATATTACTGAGTCATGGGGGAAAATTGCTACGATCTAAAGAAGCGATCAAGAAACGATGGACTCAATATTGTAGTAACTTATATAATGATAATGGTGGAGGAGATATAGTAATAAAAGAATTAGAAGAAATTTCCCCACCAATTCGGCAAGAATCCCTTGATATCGTATTATCGGAGATAGGAAAAGCCATACAATCATAAAAAAAAGGATAAAAGTTCTGGTTTAGATGGAATCCCAGCTGAATTATTACAAAGTGGTGGAGAATCATTAACACATAAAATCCACAAACTCTGTAATAAAATATGGCATAGCGAAGTGATTCCAAAAAATTGGGGAAAATCAATTATGATCCCACTACCTAAGAAGGGGGATTTATCAGAATGTTCAAACTACAGAACGGTATCCTCTCATTTGCGAGCATACAGTCGAAAATTCAAAGTTTATTAAATTAAATTATATTTCATTTTTCAATTAATTTGAATTTTTCAGATTAAAAGCGATTGAAAGTGTCAAATTTTCGATTTTTAATTCGTTGAAACTTATTTCTTGAAAAGAACTTCGAAAATTAAAGTCGTTGCTTTTATTATTTAATATTTTTTACTGAAACGAATTTTAACAGCCATTTTGTTTGAAGAATTAAAATTTGTAGAGTTCGCTCTTGCTTTCTACGCTATTTGTATACTTTTTTTGGGAAGATGTAGAACTCGCTAGTGCTTTCAATACAATTTTTGTATTTAGCTTGGGAAGATGTAGAGTTCGTTTGATATATGCTTGCAGGATTTCCATCTATTCAGCTCTTATTAGTGGAGTGTGCTATACTACGTAGTGCTCTTCTTCTTTTTCTAAATTAGGTCTCATATTTAGAGTTCATCAGACGGAATTACCAATATGAACGTCATAAGCCTGTTTTTTGTATTGGAATTCTATGTAGTTTCCATACTAATATAAGATAAACAGTCCACTGAAAAGAAACTAATTGAAACCCAAAAATATAATTATTCAACAACGAAAACTGTGGAAAGAATGTAAACGGGACAAAATTTAGGTGTTGGCATTAGAATTCTCTTCAAACAAGCGTCCATCGAGATCACACTTTGAATGGATATTGAATCATATTTGTGGAACATGAGAGAAACAATTCAACGCTCCCTTCGATATTCATCAAAACTCTCTTTTTTCCGTCCCTTGCTCGAGCTATATTAGGCTTCGTTTTTCAATATAAGAATTAAGAATATCACCTTCCAAAAGGTGTTACTGATTAAAATTAAGATTCATAGTACTTAAACTAAATCTATGATCTTGATACGTTCCAAAAAAGGTTTTATAAAAACTCTCTCGTGGTCAACCTATTTCAGTGACCTCGTTTAAAATGCGACAAGATTTCATTAGGGGTTTTTAAGACAATTTCTTCGACAGTATACCTGAGGGTGTGGGTGTGGGGGTGGGGGTGGACATAGATGGAACCGGTCTAGTTTTTCGACGACCGGTATCGGTACCGGTCTAAACCGGTCGGACCGGACCGGCCGGTCTACCGGTTTGACCGATCTACCGGTAAAAGACCGGTTTACCGGTAAGATACCGGTCTACCAGTAAAAACCGGTCTACCGGTAAAAACCGGTAGATCTGTAAAATGCCGGTCTATTAGTAAAATATCGATTTACCGACAATGGATCAGTTGTCAAAATCAAATACTGCCTGAAAAGTACTTTATTTTTCCATCAAAAACAGCTCTGCATTAGTGTTTATGATGAAAACGGGAAAATGGAAAAGTAAGACCGGTATCATACCGGTAATAGACCGGTTTCAAACCCGTATACCGGCCGGTCTAAAGTCCGGACCGAACAGAACCGGCCGGTTCCCGGTACCGGTTCCATCTATGGGTGTGGGTGGTGTGGGTGTTGATTCTCTCTTAAACAGCAGCCATACCCACACCCACACCCACACCCTTCCATCTAGTTGGCTTTATAAAGCTTGAATTGCTGGGCATTATATTGTATGACTATAGCTCCTTTTGTGCAGCTTTCAATTTTCTATCTTTCTGTATATACCATGAAAAAATTCAGTAATTTATTGAAACGCAAGCTGATACATCTTTTATAGAGTATTTTTTCCGAAATAGGTTTGGTAGTGCTAGAAGTCGGTATTGGCTAACTTTCCAAAGGAAGAGTATTAGAACTTAAAATTTTGGGGCTGGGTGTGGGTGTGGGTGTGTATGTGTGTGGGTGTGGGTGTGGGTGTGGGTGTGGGTGTGGGTGTGGGTGGGTGTGGGTAGATGTGGGTGTGGGTGTGTGTGGGTGTGGGTGTGGGTGTGGGTGTG
>CAJNSZ010001385.1:0-28367 GCA_905329745.1 Rotaria sp. Silwood2 | reverse complement strand
TGCGGACGTGTGCTCTTCCGGTCGTGGGTGTGGGTGTGGGTGTGGGTGTGGGTGTGGGTGTGGGTGTGGGTGTGGGTGTGGGTGTGGGTGTGGGTTATTCTATTAATCACCCACACCCACACCCACCCACCCTTAAATGCTATAATTTCTGATTGCCAAGAGTTTTTTAACATGAGTGATAATGATTTACAGAGTCTTACAAAGGACGAACTTATTCAGCGTATCAATCATTTGCGTCAACGACATTTCACCGATACTACACAGTTACGAGAAACTAGAACTAACAATAATGATCATCAACAGGACAACATGAATACTCAACAAATATTACAACAACTTCTTATACAATCACGAAATCAAACCGAATTTCTGGAAAATATTAATAGAACTCTGACAAACCTAACTAATCCAACGACAGTTGTCAAATGTTTCTTGCTTATTCTGCTTCTATACACTATTGTAAACTTATCGAGCATAAATGAATCGTTTTGGTCTTAATGCATCGATTTATCTTTCGCGTTTTGCTTGGCGGCTTTGTCATATTTCTAACCTTAAGATTTCTAAAACAATTATCGAGATTGAACTTATATGAATTTTACAGTTCCAGAAATCCACAATATGCATATGTTTGCTCTTTCATTCGAAATATATTTATTAATACTAGCGTAGATTGCTATACTAGAACATAACGCTCAACTTGAAAGTGTCTGGTTGTAGATGAAGGAAAGATTTACTCTCTCTTTTTTTCAATATCATAGTTTAGGGTTATCCGAATATTGCAACAGGAATATTCCTTAGGAAATTACAATGACCATAAGCAGCACTTTAAGGCATGTAGTACATATCACTTGTTTCCAACTACAAAGTAAAAATAAGAAAAAAGGATTGAGAAATTGATTTTCTCAAGAAAAACAAAAAGAAAAGTGGTCGGTGCATGTGAAAGTGTCTTTTACCTGAATGAAATTGTTCGTACAAGAATTCAGTAGAAATGGAATTGTTACATAACTCTCAACAGAAGATAATAATATGATAGGAGAAAATAGATAGTACAAGTGAATTACATATACGAATACAGAAAGAATATATATCGAGGCATGTGCGTATCAAATTCATTTTTCTGTCATTGCTGTTGCTATTGCGTGCTTTTAAACATTATTATTGCTCGTCTTGTTTGTATTGCATCACTTTGATCGAAGCTTTTTATTGCTATGAATTCAATTGATGTTTCAAAACTTCTTCGATCTTAACCAAAGTAATATGTCATTAAAGTCTACAGTGTAAAAGCACGATTGTAGGATTATAATCTCTCACTATACATATACTATCATTATAAAAACCCCTTTTTAGGTTTATGAGTTGAATCTATTCTTTGAAAAGCCTTTTCTGGTCATAAGCCTTCGCAAGATTTCGTGACCCGTTGCAAAATCATATACCATTGTGCTGTTTCCTATGCTAATAAATCCTCAGGTGAAGAGTTTATTTGTGTACTCAAAAAGTGAGTACACTCTAGAATCGGTCAGTATGGCCGTCCGGCCGTATACATAATAACTTTCGAAAGAAGAGTCAGATCATGATGAAATTTTCTGCACAGTTCAGTCTCATCAATATCTCGGTCGAGTTCGAAGATGAGAAGGATCCGTCAAGAAATGGCTGAGTTATCGAAAAAATTGTCATTATTGACCAGACCATGCCTGAGGGTTTATTAGCATAGGAAACAGCACAATGGTATNCCCCTTGCGAGCGAGTGCTTATGCAGGGCGGCGAACAGCGGGGCCTACAGGGATTTTTTTCTCGGAATTATTCACAACATATAAAAATCGACTCATCTTTGAATGCTGATTCCGAATCTGATATTAGTTTTGAACCAAATCGTAGCTTTCTAACAAAACATCGCCTGAAAAAGGTCTAAAAATGCATAAAAACTGCATGGAGAAATCAAATAGGCTATATATGTCTCAGATGATAAAAAACAAATTGAATATACGTCTTCACTTTTTGAAGTACACATAACACTCGGATTTAAATCCGAGGTTTTCGCATTTATTATTACATGATTATGGTTGAAACGTGCAATGATAAAAGCTTCACATTAAGGTTTATGAACAGAAAAAAACAGTACAAAGATGTGTGAAGTTGCAACGGGTTACAAACCTTCGCAGAAGTTTATGAGCAGAAAGGCTAAATTAAGCGTATAAACCTGAAAAGGGTTTATGTAATGGTAATAAACGGATATTGAAGGTTTATGATTCTACACCTTTTTTTACAGTGAATACGTCGAAGAATATCACAGATTCATATTGATCAACTTTTGTTTTTCCTGCTGAACTTACGAATTAAACAACTAAAGAATATAAAATTATTGATGGTTTTGCCAGTTTGAAAATCATGTCTGACGATGTCTGCATTTTCATCCAGGCTCAAAAAGTACAAGTACGTAGAATTTCATTGATCAAAGACACTTAAGAAAGCATGTTAATCAATCATTTCTGCGCGAGGTATCTCTATCACTCTTGTCGTTCATGTTAACAAATAATTAGAATCAATTGTCTATTCTCTTCGTAGATTATTAAAGAAAAAACTTTATCAAATGATCATTGTACCAAACTAATTGACTCCATCGTTAACTGGTTGTGGGTGTGTGAGTGTGGTACTGACAACAGTAGACATATCCTCGAATATTAGCCCACCCTCACACTCATTTTCAAGTCTAAGGAAAGAAAAACACTTCATAATACGAAACTGTGGAAGTGTCCCTTTTACGTTGCCATTTTTTCACATGATAATGAAAATTATTGTATGTGCGCTGTAGTCGGTCACATTGAATTCAAAAATAATACAAAGAAGCGAGCGATTAGAATTAAGATATACTTGACTACAAATATCTTTTTTGTCAATTCATACATTTGGTGTAAATTAATTAGAAAGAAATTGTAATATGCGCAGTTACTACATTATTTTAAGACGTCAGGTATGAAAGAATTCGATCATGTTGAAATATTCTGTGTTTGTAATATGATTTCCATGATCACATAATATTATGAAAATCAGTTCATTACATATATGAATATCGGAAATTATTTTCAAAACTACTAGTGAGTTAATTAAGATTACAGAAATTCCATTGTGAGAAAATCGTCGACTACTCAACACAAGAAATGGATAAACTGTTCTACATTCCGAAAAAAATAATATTGAATAAATAAATTCAAAATATTTTTAAGAAAATTCAGACGTGAGCATACATTAAATATGATCGTAATAATGAGTTAAATACATGGAAGAACAATTATAATTTATTAATTTCTAATGGTTTTTGGCGATCTCTAGCTATTCCTATAGACGAAAATTAGTTTTTATCTATTGACTAACAAAGATAGGAAAAGATTAAAATTCTAAAGTAACCATTAAGAATAACGGAAATCATGAAACAACGAAGAAATCAAAACTTCACGTCAAACATTACTACCGATGATTTTCAATAGTTTCGAATGTTTTTTTTTTATAATTCCTAACCACGTCTCGTTGCTTTACGTGCATCTTTAATGCATTGCAGTGATTTCTGATGCTTTCTCGTAATAGAAATCCATTTGCTGTGTTTTCATTAAATATATCTAAACGTTCTAAATGCAAAACGTGTTATTTTAACTATTTATCCTGCTGTTTATTGCAAACATGATGTGTTATTATGGATGCATAGCTAAGTAATCAATATCTCGGTATGAGATGTTGCTCTCATTTCAAACTATGGAAATGCACTTATTAATCCAGGTTGAAATCACCCTGTCGGATTCGAAACTATCCGACAGCTTCCGACAGTCGGAATCCGATCGGATTCCGACTATCAGAAACCATCCTTATCCGTTACTTTCCGACGATTTCCGACGTCGGATTCCGACAATAGGATCCGACGAAATTCGATGGTAGGAAAATATCTATAAGATATTCTTTATTTTATTTTTATTTTATTTATTTTATTATATTATTATTTAATTGTAAATTATTTTCATTTTATTGTGTTTTATTTTGTTTTCATGTCTTTCATTTTATTTATTTTTCATTTTTAGGTCATTCTTTATAATTTTCTTTTATCTTATTTTCTTTTAGATTTTCTCACGACATAAAGTCAATCGACATTGAAGATAGAATTTTTATTTTATTTTTTTGTATTCTTATTGATGTAGTTTTATTGTATTTTTACTTATTTTATTTTTATTTTATTTTTAATTTTTTTGATTTGGTTGTATTTTTTGATTTATTTTATTTTTAATAAATTTAGTGATTATTAAATTTAATTAAATTAAATTTTTATTTAAATATCGTTTCATCAGGATTCCGTCGGATCCTAACTGTATCCGACATTTTCCAACAATCGGATCCGACATCCGACAACTTCCGATAGGATCCTATCGGAAGTTGTCGGAATCCCCAGGGAATCCGATCAGCTCCGACAGGATCAGACTATCGGATTCTTCATCCTGGGAACTGAAATATTCATAAGAAAAGTTTTATTGATGTCTTAGAGCTCATTCACAAAAAAAATGTATAATCCATTTTCAAACTGCGGGAACAATGACTTGTCTATTGACAAATAATTGTGGGAATAACAGTGCAATACGTTGAACTCCAACACGAAACATAGTCTTAACATTTTGATGAAAACTTGTTGAGGCGATCAGATAAACATAAAACATAATTGCATGTGTAAGAAATCCGATTAAGACGCATACTGTATTGACTAATGTTTCGATTGCCAAACGCCGTGAACTTTTGATAACTGTTCTTGTAGAAATCGTATAAACAGAATAAACAGCAGTAGGTAAGCTGGTAACAATAACAACAATAATTTGTGCAATAATCATACGTGTTACTTGATCGTGTAAACGATTACCGCCATGTAAATATGTTAGAGGTAATTGACCAAGAGTATGCCAAATTAGACGACAAAGCACAGAAAGCACTACTATAGGAATAACACTATAGACAAAAAAACTTATGAAAGGCATCAGTTGAATCATTATAGAATTAACCAATCGACAAGAATCTGATGTTGGTGCAACAAAAAACATAGCATAGATTGAGAAAAATCCTAACCAAAAAATAGCAGCCAGTATAATAGCTAAACGAGCTTGATTCAATGTGATCTTCGTGCGATATTGTGACCGTACCACAATGTATCGATCTGCAGCGGCTAAACTAACGCAAGTGAGCGAAAAAGCACCGCTTGCTGGACCGACCATCCAACGAGCTTTACAAAGAAATAATGAAGAAAATAATGGATCGTATCCAGTCAAGCCAAAAATGACTCGTAAAAGAGTTGCTGTTAACATAACACACTGACTGCCAATAAAAGAAGCCAAGAGAAATAAAGAACTAGCTAATGTATTGAGACTTTCAAGACGAATAAATAAGATTATATCAAGTATATTACCAAAGGTACCAATAAAGAATATGATCAAACTGCCCCAACCATATAATATTTGTGAGATTTGTAGTAGTGTAGCTGTGTTGTCAGCGTCCATTGATATTTTTTACGTTTGAAGAATCTTCAATTCACTTAAAAAAAGAAAAAAGATGACAGTTCATCGTTATAATAATCTGACATGTAAAGAAAAAATCTAATGAAACTAATCAATATATCATTTTCTTAATGAAACAAAATGAATACTAATACGTAAATACCAAAGACATCATGAAAGAAAACTCACAATAAATAAATAAAAAAGTCACTCAGAAAAAGATTGGCAGAGATAATGTCAATGCAAATTTAAAAATGTCATTTTAAAAAAAGTTTATTTACCTTAAATCGCCTGAAAAAAGATGTCATTGGATATTTATTTGATAATATTCACGTCATGTTTAAAATAAGTGCTCTTCAAATTCATTACCTCATCTATAATAAAATACTCTATTCATTTGTATGAAGGCTTAAACCAGTCATTAATTATTTAAGCTTTTTTTTTGATTAAATAATCTATTGTCAAAAAAATAAAAGAATTTATTGATTGTAAAATGTAAATATATTCACGATTTTAGGCAATGTTAGCAAATCGACGAAACTCTCGTTTATAATCAAATTAATGAATTCATTTAACAATTTATCAACAAACTTATCGAAAAAAAAAACATTGAATTTAATATAATTATTTTTTTATGTCTATGTTCAATCATTTTTCATCATAGAATAAATTGATATTTACTAACATTAATTCTAATCTTGCAACGATACATCGAAAAACTAAATTATTCTAATAGTAACTATGTACATGATAGTATAGGTAAATTTTACATATTATTATACGATTGCATTAATAGAAGTTCTTCTAAGAACGATTTATTGCAGTTGCACATTATGTTCGACAAAATTCTGTTTAATTATTCGACTCATATATTTTCCATAAATGTACAAGTTTATTAAAAACATATTTATGTGTATATTGTAAAACTGTATTTATATAAAATTGAATTTTCTGAAGAACTTGCGTGAAGCATGAAGATGAAAGAAAATATTTTCAAATATTTTTTTATACATAAAATACACAGCAAGATACATCTTTTATGTTTTGCAATAGATTTATGTGATCATCATTGGATTATAATCGCTATTTTTTCTTCGTCAAAAATCTAGTTAAATGACTTGAAATGAATCATCACTTGAAGAAATGAATAATGGCATCATTTTTTCAATGATATATATGAATAGAACTAGAACCAGGACGATAGTATTTATACAATTAACATCAACTATTGTCTTTTTCTGGTTCAATTCTTTTTTCATTAATCAATGTAATGGAATGATAATTCACTGATAAAATTAATCAAGAATTTACTTTTTTAAGTCAGATTTCTATATTTATTAACTATCTAAAATGATAAGTTCTTATCATCAGAAAATTCAACAGAAATTACTATGAGAAAATTTTCACGGAAATTTAATTCAGTGCTTTGAGAAATAAGCGAAGAAAATAGATTTTAATGTCAAGTGGATATAGAGATGAAGCTTTAAGCTTTGATGATCGACAGGACGGGGTTATGTAGGAAGAGTGTAGGTCTAATAGTGGGAAAAGCATGATTGTGTACTTTCGAAATATCCACAAGTGTAGAAATATGGAGAAGTTCGTAACAGCGTTTAATTCAGGTTTTCTCTTTTGATGGGGCGATTTAAACTTCGGAAGCGTGAACATCTAATTTCAAGAAGTCAAATGCATAATACATACCATGATGATTCTAAATTCCTGGAGAGCAAATTCGATTTCTTTAGGTATGTCATTCTTCCAGTCTCAATGTTAAATGAAACATTGACTTGAAAAAGTATCAAGAGATACTAAAAGCACGAACGATGATTTTTTCTCTTATATGTGAAGAAGTGCAAAGACATATGAGGAAGTATCGAGAAGTACAAAAAGGTACGAACAAGTATGAAGTAGAATAGTATACTTTTTCTCCTTGTGGTAGAGTTAAGGGCGTGTGAGCGAAGACAAAAGCTGTACCTCCACTAATATCTTCATCAGCACACTTATATCAGTTTTATACTTTTTTTCACCTGCGTAATTGTCAACTAGCTGACATTTTTTTTTAAATATATTCCTATAATGAGATAAAAATTAAAACAAATTGCTTATTGCGTTAGTTACCAATGCTAATATTGAAGTTACTCAATGAACCATATCTGAATAATTTATATTAATAAGATGAATAAAGTGACTCAAAGCAATCTCAAAGATATACACTTCATATCTATATACTTTTCACAGTAAAAAGATTTTCTCAACGCAAGTCACTGCGAAAAGAGGCGTTATACTCTTTCAAAAATATATGTAAAAATGATTTTTAGTTTGTATCATTCATTACATAATGATGTGCAAAAATTGAATTTACCATCATCTCATTATCCATGAAATAATTTGTTGACATGACCATTTTGGATTCTTTCAATCAATATGATGTTGTCAAGATAAATTGACTTTTCTTGTCGTTTATATTTGTCTCCTTAACTTTTATCACATGAGATATATTTGGAAAAGATTAAAGACAATGTGAATTCTCACGTCGACTTCTATTATTTACATATTTGATGTAACTTTCATTACTATTCCCTAATTCGAGCTGGTTCATCATATTTATCTTGTTGTGTTTTCTTCATCATATGAAAAAGTTATGTACGATCATAAACAATATTAAAATGACAATCAAAGACAGAATTTAGTTTTTAAAAGAAAAAGAAACTATTTTTAATGATGTTTAAGTTGCAACAAGGATTTTGAAAGTAAACAAGCAAAAAAGAAATTTCAAAAAGTTTCTTGTTTAATTGAATTAAAATGATCAAGCAAGTTCCATAGCTTCGTGCGATCCTGTTGTTTTGACCTTTTCATTAACTATATCAAATTCAATCTTTTTTACATTTGTTGATAAAACTTCAGTTGTTCCTTTAGCTAATGTATAATCGGCTTGTCTATGAAAAAAAGAAAAAAAAATATAAATATAAATTAAAATATAAACATGAAAATCCTTACTTATCCGTACGAGCAGCCACTATTTCATATGGTAAAAATTTATCTAATTTTTCTTTTGTTAATACAAACATATTTATTTTACTGCCTGAATATAAATCTGTTGTTGTCGATGCATATAATGCGTCACGTACTAATTGTTTTGCTTCATCTTCCTTTAAAATAAAAAATATTCATTTGAAACAAAAATAAAAAAAAAAAAGAATCTAAATAAAATTTACTGTCATATTTTCTTTATAACGATCTTCGATAACAGATAATGATGTATATCCACCCGAACCTAAATTTGATATTCGGATTAAAATTATAAAATAAAACAAAAAAGAATTTAACCTGAAGCAACAAAAGGTAAAAATGCTATGCTTCCATGAGGATGAACTGTTGCTATATGAGAACCAGTTACATCGACACCAACAATAATTAAATAAGCACCTATATAACCTTGATATCTATGATAAAAATAAATTAATTTAAACCAAAGAAAAAAAAAATAATAAAACCTAAATAAATGTTGTTGAATTTTTCTAACAGCTGTTGCAACACGAACTTGTCGATCTTGATTTAATTTAAGTAATTCAAGTTGAGATTCAAGTAAACGTGTTTGAAAATCACAATCAGCTGATGTTCCGGCCCCGAGTGCATAAATATTATCCGATAAACGATGAATTTTTAATACATTATCATCAAATATTATATTTCCTGCTGTACATCGACTATCAGCAGCAATAACAACACCATCCTTTATTTAATTAAAATTTAATTTAGTTTTTATTAAAATTATTTTATAACATACTTTATATGTAACTGCAGCAATGGTTGTACCAGTCTTATGGATTTTACCAGGTAAAACGCCATTATTCAATAAAATTTCATTTCTGAATAAAAGATAATATATGAATTAAATATATGAAAAAATAATAAAATATTACCGACGACAATTGTCGAAGACAAATCCACCGGTTGGTTGTTCAAAAGCGAGACCAGACATAACTCTTCTTTTACGTGTTTCTTGAAAATGAATAACAAATCTTCAACGACAATAATAAAAAATACACAATATGAGTCATTCAATAGGATTAATTCATACATCGCCATCTATTATATCAAATATTCAGAATTTTCTTTGAACAATTCAATAAAAAATTATTATTTTTATTCTATTTCGAGGTTTAAAAAAAATTATTTATTTTAAATTGATACTTTGATCGTCACTTTTTAACCAATCATCATTAAATAATGATAATTTATTATTCATTCATTCTTAAGATGTCATAAGACATTACAATTTTGAGAGATTTTCAAATTCAAAAAGTCGATTACTTTTTCTTTTATTAAATAAAGAACAAGAAAAACAATTAGAAAAAACATATGAATATTGATTATATGTTTATTGTAATTCCATATCTTAAATAGTCTTAGCCTGAAAAAATTTAGAAAAAAGTACGTATTTCTCATAGAAATAATCATATCTATAAAATCATCTGTACTATTTCAGATCTCTTTATCCTGGAAACAACATTTAACAATGAGTATGAATATTTTATTGAAATCTTTTAAGAAAATGAAAAAACAAAACTAGTTCAATTAAAGTTGATGACAAAAATTTTAATTTGTCTTTAATTATCTAATAAAGATTTTCGAAAAACTATTCAGGATTTGATTATATATGAATTTAACTGGATAATAAACGCGATTGACATCATCAAGTTCAACACATCCCAAGTCTACAGATATAGTTCTGGGCATTTTCACCATAATTTTGCCTCATACGACACATAAACCAACTGTATTTTCTTGTTATATTGACTACAATAATACAACACCGTATGTAATGCTGTGTTTTCACTGTATACGGTCGTACATACACATTAATCTCCCATTGATACAGTCATATAAGGTGTACAAACTGTATTGTTCAAGCTGGGATGAGCAATATATTATTGTCATTTTTAATCATCTTAGTTCCTAATTTAATTCGATATTTATAAATAATGCGTATGAAACAAATAATAAAAAACCAATTCGTATTGGATTTTAATAAGACAATTAAACTATTTTACTTTTAAATATCTCTTTTGTTTTATTACAAATTGAACTTGTTGCTTTTTTAATTAGATGACGAGAAAAGAGATTATAGATTTATTTGAAATACAGTAAACAATTTATGTATTATACAAAAAGTGAATGAATAGATCTAGTTAATTATAAATACAGATAAAACAACTGTTTACATAAGATAGAAATAAATGAGATTGCAACGGTGACACCTATCCTATATATTGTTAGATTCATTTCTCACATTATATTTTGTTGAACTGAACTTGCTCGTCACGCCCTGTATATTATAAATGTGAATAAT
The DNA here is from genome assembly GCA_905329745.1 of Rotaria sp. Silwood2. Taxonomy (NCBI): domain Eukaryota; kingdom Metazoa; phylum Rotifera; class Eurotatoria; order Philodinida; family Philodinidae; genus Rotaria; species Rotaria sp. Silwood2. Next base: position 17,501 of record CAJNSZ010001385.1, on the reverse strand, counting down.
CTAATAGAAAAAAATCAATTGAACATGAATAGCACTAATGATAAAAATAGAAATATAATTAACACAAGAAGAACAGAAAAAGAAAAATTTCATAAAAGAGAGAAGCAAATAAATAAAAGTCAATAGCATACATTTGATTACGGCGACACTAACTCTTATGAATTAGATCTATAATAATGTAGGTCATGACATTTATATCTATTTATATATAACCTCTGTCAAAAAAGTCTTCGTACAAAATCTTTGTTCATTGTCCTACCACTTTGAAGTAACTTGAGAAAATGAGATGTAGTCAGTTAGAATCAAAATTTGATCTTCTCTCTAGACGTGTGTTCAGAATTTTCTTTTTACTTCAAGTTGAATTATTGAGAGTAAATCTTTGATGAAAACCAAAAATAACACTTTTACAGAATATTTTATGTAGTCTATTTTTGTAATTTACATTAAAACTGTCTCAATTCAAATTTTAGGAAAGTATTTTTATACGCTAATTTTTAGAACGAAATTTACTCTACAAAATACCCAATTTGGTTTGCTTTCAACATATCATTGCAAATAATCAGAATCTTTTGTATTTTAAATACCAAAAATTGCAAAAAACGACTATTTTGAAAAATATTATCTCATGTAAAGAGTAGCATTTCAAAAAATGTTTTTAGCTTTTGATTATTTTGAGTTCTAGCTTATTGCAATCCATAAATTTGTAGAACATTAAATTCTCTACAACAATAGGAAGTAAAACCTATCTCTAAATATCCTTTAGAGATATTGTGAATGGGAGAAAAAAAGTTAATTTGCATGGTGCAGACGACATTTTTCATTGATTTAGATATTTGCTTACAGCTAACTAGTCGTGAGTCAGAGTAAAATTCTAAAGAAATATCTGGAAAAAGCATCAAATTCTGGTTCTAATCGATTACTTTTAGTCATCTTTCATTTACATTTTAGTAACCGAAAAATCAGCAAACATTTACCAAGACTTTCGAAATTAGTGTTTTGTACAAACGTCATTTTTTGCTTCCCATCAAAGATTTGCTCTCATTTGACTCAACTTCAAGTTAGAAAAAACTTCTGAGTAAACATTTCGAGAGAACATGAAATTCTAATTCTAACTGACTATTTTTCATTTTTTCAAGTTATTTCGAAGTAGCTGAAAAATGAATAAACATTTTGTACGAAGATTTTCTTGACAAAGATTATATAAGTATATAACGTCGATAGAAATTTTTTTTTTTTCTTCTTTTTCAATCTTACAATCTGTTATTTCGACATATTAAATAAAACTTTCAAATGCATTTTTATCACTTAAGTTTTTTTTTTTAATATTTATTATACAGACAATTACACAAGATCACAAAAATTGTATTTTAAAAAAACTAGCAAATCAATATTTAGTTATAGTTCAAGAAGTTATGAGCACAATCTGCTTGAATACACAGCCTAGTGAAAAAATGAAGTACCCTTATCTCAATTGTCACTTCTCTATTATTGAAAAATATATTATGAACGTAATCTCTAATATAAAGTCATGATATTCATCGCATCTCTCTAATTGCATAGAAATAAGAGAAACATCCCGTGCAATGTGTTACTCTACTTGTTATTGTATGAATGACTTTATATCTCGGTGATTTTTTTCTTCTTACTCTATACATATATTTTCGGAGTGTAAGATGATTAAAAGTGGGACAAAAAAGTAATCATAAAATATTCAATAGCATAATCGCCAACAATTCGGAAGTAAGTTATCATAAAAAATTTTTTTAAAGATAAAATACCCGCATTTGTTCTAACAATCATTTGTGGTTTCAAACTTTATGCAATAGATTTATACTAGGCCATTTTGCTTTGTTCTATCATGATTAGTTCATGAAAATAATATAACTTTTTCTCTAATGAAAACTCATAAATACGAAAAAAAATATATTGATCTTACTTCGAATCGATTCGATAGATCTCACTTGTAAAAAGCAGATCTAAACACGATCTATATGTTAATAATACAGATGTGTAGATTAAATCAAGAAAAAAGATAATTTAATTAGTATTCTGCTTTTGAAATGATCTTCGATGATTCTATCGAAGTTCTCTTACACAAAAAAAGAAATTCTATATATTCTATTTTCTAATTTTAAGAGGAAAAATTTAACTTAAATTTGTATACTTTTATTCTTCTTTAGCACAGTTACAATTATTAATACTTAATTAAGAAAATTTATTTTGAAAAACTCATGTAAATACTATTATTAATTCAAATAAGTTAAAATAAACATAATATTTTGCTCATATTATCAATAATATGAACCGATTTGACTACCGGAATAATTTCGACACATAAAATGATTTATCTTTTTTAAAGCGAAGTAAATAAATTAAACTTTCGTTTTACAGAATGAAGCGATAAACTGTCCAGAATTCATGAATTATTCTGTTTAAGAAGATATTCTACTCTCTTTTCCATAGTTTCTCGAGAACAGTTCGACGAAAAATTATGAAACTTTCAAATGTTTTTTTTAGAAACATATGAGGCTCATAAAGGCCAAAAATGATCCGAAGTTCTCCCCTAACAAAACTCTATATTTCATTTTTTTCGAGCTGCTATTCTTTTTATGACAACTAGGATCGAATTGGAGTGCGGGTTTTTTTTTTCTTTCAAAAATATTCTTCGTAGCGTTCAAGAGAAGCAAAATACTGGAAGCACCGTCAAAAAACGTGTTTTTTTTTTAATGGTACTAATTTCTAGCGGCTGCCGACTTTTGTATGAACAACATTTTGCAGAAAAGCAAGACATCTACTTCAAATTGATCAAAGTACTCATAAAAAACTTTGAGTCTGATTAAAAACAACTGTGTGGGAGAAAACTTCGTTGTTTTTGTTCGAAAAATGTATTTTGAGTAAAAGCAAAACAAAGTAAAGTTTCTTTTCTCACATAAATATTTTTCTCATTTTCAAATACGAGAAATTATGATTTATTTTGCATTAAATATGAATATAAAGAGTTGTTTCTAAGAAAATATTCATACAATTAATAAACAAGATAAACTCACAAGATTACTACATAAAAAAACTATAGACCTTTTTTTCAAGATAAGGATTTTCAACATTAAGCTTTTTCAGGATTTATACAACTTGGTATAGTTCTAATGTTTGTGGTATTTGATAGAGAACATTTCAATACGTCGTTAGAAATGAAAATATCGAAATTAAAAAAAAAACATTGTTTTTTTTTCTTGGGTCAGAAAAGAATAGGTCATATTTAAGTGAAATATAGTCTTCTTCCAAGAATAGAAACATGCTTTAATTAATAAATCTATAAGACGAACGCAACCTTGTTTTTTCATCAATTGAAATAATTAATAACATTTCTCATTCAACTGTTATTCTAGAGATAATTAAAAACTAACATGATAAAGAAAGTTGCTTAGAAAGAAAAGGAATTTTCTTGTAACTTTATTTATATTTAAAGTTTTTTCCGAAATATGTCTCTTTTGAGATCGTATACAAAATGCGATTCTTCATAAATAATGAAGATAAATAATATATAAAGTAAAAACATTTTGATTAATGCTTTCGGTGCTAAATTCCCTAATGAATTGTATAATAAAAATATCATTGATATTGACGTGAGATGAATGTTACTAGTGATTAATTTAAAATTTTATACTATTTTTATATTAAAGTTTTTTTGTAAAATATTAGCGAATATGTTTTGTTTGCATAAGTTTTTTTTCTATTAATTGAGAGACAAAACAAAATAATTGAGAATTATTAGTCAATATTTATCTTTGCAATGTTAATTAGTCTATAAAATTTCTTTAAAAAAATAAAATGAAGAAGAATTTCATTTTGATCAATACGAATTATTGATGAAAACAATATATCATCAGTTATTTTCTTTATTAACACTTTATATCAAATATGTTCTCAAGGTAAGATAAATGCATAGATAAAGTCTTAAGAATAAAAATATATAATCAACAATTATTACAATTATTTTCGGCTTAACATCAACTTTTTTTTTCAATCGTGTATCTTTTATTTCTTTTCGAATAAAACTAAAATTTAGCTAATTATTTTCATAACAAAAAAAAAAAAAAAATTTTTTCTTTCTCAAGATAATCAAAAAAAAATGTTAATGTTGTTGACAATGCCGGAAATTGATCATTGTTGTTGATCATCCAAGGTTGCGTGTTACGCTTTGGTATGTTATTTATAGGAAGAAGTCAAATGATCTACTTAATGTTCATTGGTATCGATTATTTCTCTTTTTGATTCTTTATCTTGATATAATCAATAATCTCATACTCCCATTTTAAGATAAGATTAGTTTGTTCATCTTTATTTTTATTGTTCAAATAATAAGTAAACATAGGATTCTTTTTTCTCTTATAAAGAAAAGAAAATTGTTTAAAGAAATGTGTAAATAATATTTTGTTAATTAATTGAAAATGGTATTAGTAATTCTATTGAGATTTTTTTGTTAAATTTCAATTAAAAATATTTCTAAACTTCAATTGTTTTTATCATTTTTTTCTATTAATAATGTTTTATCGAATTATTTTAAGGAAAATTATGAGAAAGAGTTATTATTTAAAATGATGTTTTTCTACTTGAAAAATTATAATGATAATGGAAGAAAAATTCTAAAGAAACCAATTGACAATCTCTAACGAGACAATTTTTTCTCGAACTTTGTCACCTAGAAAACAAACGTAACTTTTTGACATGATAGCAGTTTCCGTTATTTATTGTCATTGTAAGTATTTATAAACGTCATAAACGTGATTGAAATTACATGATAAAAGTTAATGAACATCAACAATGAAATATAAACTATCTATCTCAATTATTTTTATTTTTATTTTTATCTATCATATTCCAAAAGTGTTTTCAAAAAGATAATTAATTATTTTTATCATTTTATGTCGCCATAAATCGTACATTGAGATACTATTTTATTTTTTTTTTATTATTCGTTATTAAGATAAAAAAAATGTCCAAAAAAAAAGAAACGTTATCGTAAAATAAAAAATGTTAATTGTATTTTTGCCTTACGGTATTAAGAAATATAAAAAACGACTGTTCTTTCCCTCCTATACTTAAATATAATCCAGATAGACAAGCAAATGACAAAGTAAGACTTTTACTGCTTAGTTTGATTATTAATAAAAACGATAAACAATCTAATATCTAAGAATAGAATTATTTAGTTTCAACGAGATAAAAAAAATTAAGAAACTTTAACGTCTATACATTTATTTGATAATTAACAAAAATATTATTTCTCTATCAGTAGAAATATATAGTCTCGCTAGTTTTATGTTAAGAATTGTTTTGATATAAATAGATAGTTATAGTATGAAAATTTATATATGATTTTCATTTATTGAAGAATCATTTTCGAAAGTAGGTCAATATTAGAAATTTTTTATGTTTACTTATTTTTGTTTCTCATTTACTTATTTGTTAAAATAATTTAGATGTTTTTAATCTTTACAGATGCTTAGAAAAAAAAAAAAACAAACTAATAATTCAAGACGAGCTGACGGAAATATTTCACAAGACAATTATTAATAATTATTCGTTATTTATTCTGCACGAAGAATTTATCTATCCTAATGTTGTTTTTTTCTATACTCATGTCTAATTGAGATATCTAATATTAACAGTATATTTCTTCCTATTTTGCATTTGTCTTAATTTAGTGACGATAGGAGTTCTTAATAAAAAAAAATGACATTTTTCTATCAATCAATGAAAACTTTTTATAGAATATTTCTTCTTTTGTTCTCTTATGTTTGATGAATAAACTTTGATTAATAGATAAATAAGCTTTTGTTCAATCGAAATATTTTTATATATTTACGTTTGTTTTTTTCTGTATCAATAAATGAATGAGTCATTTATTTATGCAGCTATCTATTTAACTATATATTTATTTTGAACTTGTCAAGAAAAAAATATTTCTCAATAAATTAATTATATGAAGCAGCACTTAAGAATAACCATTGTACCGAAGATAGATTGATTAGTTAGAACATTGATGAAATGATATGTATATATATATCAGATCTTCTATTTTTCTACTTACTTTTCATTAATTTAATTAATAGTATATTTATTATAAAAAGTAATTAAATCATAGAGACGACAACAAAAAAAAAGAAGAGAATGTCAAAACTACCAATAATAAACGAACAAGAACCAAGAAAAAGAAAGTTAACTATAAGAATAAGATCATTTTATACTTTTTTTTTTTTATTAATTAAATAAAAAGAGAGAAAATTAATGAATATATGTATAAATTGAAAATGTTTTTGAATATTGATCAAGAATCTACAATTTCATAATAGATTCAATCGTATACATATATATTAATTTATATGAAAAAAGAGATTTCTTTTTTAATTATGGTACCAACTGGAAAAGATATTGTCATTTGATGTCAAAAAAAAAAAGAATAATGAAAAATCCATTTGACTTGTCAGCATACTGCCTATCATGTATAAATACAAATGGAAAAACAAAACGAAATCAATCTTATGGATATTTTTGTCATAATTACTTAGATGTAAGTGTCATTAGTATGTTTAGTTTTTGCTTATTTCTTAAGGCCAATATTCCTATCGAACAGTTTTCAATAGTCGTTCGATTATAAAAAAGCAACAAAAAAAAAAACATTCTTTGAATTGTATTAATATCAATGATCATGTTCATTGAAGTTAAAGTTAGTAGAAAACAAGAAATCAATTGAATGCACATGACTTTTTCTTTTCCAAGGAAAAACATTAGAATATAGCTAGAAACGGATGTAGTCAACTGCATTACGAATAGTTAATTGAATGAGACGAGGAGAAAGAGAAAAAACAAAAGAAAAAGAAAAAGAAAAATGAAGTGATATTCTGTCATGAACTCTTGTATTTTTATAGGATCATGTCAAGCGACTCACAAGATCACACACTATCAGTTTGATTTCTTTATTAAATTTAGAGTATTTGCTCAAAAAATACATTTACTCATCATATAAATAAAAAAATGAATAAGATCTTTCTTTCCTTTTTTTTTTCTAAACCTTAGATCTTTGAGAAAATTTTCGTGTACGTCTCACTTGACATAGAAGAGATCAATCTTTGCCTAGATTGAATAAAAAAAGAAAGATATTGAGTGTTTCTTTTACAAGTCATTGTTAATAATAAGTAAAGATTTATTGTTAAACTCACATGAGACTAGTGTCATAATTTTTTTTCCTTATTAATCAATATAGAAATATTTATATATATATATGTAAATAATCAGTTTTCAGATATAATGTCATGTGGCGTCAACGAACAACTGAAATAGTTGATTGGACTTGTATAATAATGTTTATTCTTGGTACACTTGGAAATACTCTTGGTCTTATTGTATTTTCATCTGGAAAATTTCGTCGAACAACTTATGGTCGTTTAGCAATAGCTTCATTAATTATAAATCTCTTATGTGTCATTCGTTATTCATTACTATTACATTCAAATGCTCGTCGTTGGTTAACATATAAAGTTGGTCAATCATGGTTTAATTGTAAATTATATAGATTTTCATCTTGTTTACGTGTATTATCAGCTTTGGTTATTGTCGCGTGGACATACGAACGTTTTACTTATGTTACAATAAATTATAGATTTTTTACAAATCGTCCATTTGTTAAAAGATATAAATTTTATTTTATGGCATTTATTTCTCTAATTATAGTTGGTATTCTTACTGGACCAACTGTTTATTTCTATCAACCAAGATTAATTATTTTATCAAATCATCGAATCATATTTCAACAAAATACAACATCAACTACATCATTCAGGTATATAAATCAATAAATATTAAATTCAATCAAAAAAGATTCTAAAAAAAAACAAAACAAAACAATCAAATATATTCTTTTATGTTCATTTTATGTTTAAGAGAACATTTTCAAATTTTTTTAAAATTTTACACGTTAAGAACATATTTTATCTTAAACAAATATTATTATTTAATATTTTTGTTATTTTCTCATAGATAACGAGAATTAATCTATTGAAATGAATATTGTTGAAGAATAATTCAGAGAAAATTCATAGAAATCATAAATATAGATTTTAATTATCTTTTGGGAAAAAAAAAACAATACAATAGAATAAATAATGAAAATGATTTACATATTTTCTATATGATAGAAAATCTTATTTAAAACTAATAGTTTTTATGTAATCTATTCAATTGTAGAATAGTCTACATATCGAAATGATGACTAATATATTATATATATGAAACTTGTTTATTTCATGATAAAATTATATTATTCAATGGAAAGAACTCTTAATTAACTTATATCGAACACATTACATTTCTCCTTAATATAAAATATTAATTGTTAAATTAAAGCAAAACATTTTTCTCTACTCTCCTAAATGTATTACAGTAGATTCTGTACTCCGACATGCTTACTATGAAAAAAAAATGAAAAACTTAGATAAATGATTTTACTTATTTGTAGACAATAGAATCACTGATATAAATATTTTCATAGATTATTAAATTCTTCGTATCAACAAGAATATTCAGTGGAAAATAAAGATTTAACAACTAGTTATTCATATCGATCAGTATGTGACTTAAAAGAATCAATTTCAATATCATGGAATAGTTTTTTAAATGACGTTCGATTTGGTTTAAATTATACAACATTACGTTCGATACTTTCAGAAATAATTCCATCTTTATTTGTTATTTTATTTGATATTGGAATTATTGTTCATGTTATTCTATCAACATCTTCGATATCATCAAATGGTTCATCAATGAATACTCGTGCAAGTTATCGTGGTTCATTTCAAAGTAAAGATGGTGTTGATGGTTTAATAGTACATAATCGTCCACGTACATCATGGATGAATATTGTATTAATAATTCATTCATTTCTTTTTTGTTTTTCATCATTAACAGCAACAATTGTCCATTGGTCAACATCCAATGTTCTTTTATCATATTCAACAAGTGTTGTTATATTAGCCAATTGTTCATTAAATTTTTATGTTTATTGTTTAAGTGGAAAATCATTTCGAAATGAAATACGAAAATTATTTTATCGTTATTTTCAATTATATTGTTTTGAAAGATTTATGAATTTATTTCGAACTAAATCACAAAAAGAAGAAGTTGCACAAATCGTTCGAATGCGTTTAGTTAGACATAGAAGTACTATTATACCTGGACATTCTGCTGGTCAATTTCGTGGAATATCATCGCCTCCTACATGTAATTAAAACGTTTATTTTCGTTCCTTTTTTTATATATGAGAAATATTAAATTCCTATTGAAATGATCATACAGAGATGAATGAAATCATTTTTTTTTGTTTTGTCTTTATATATTTGATTCTGATACATGAATTTGTTTAACAGAATAATTCAATATTTATAAAATTGATATTCTAATAAAAAGTTTAGTAAGATTTTCAACAATATCGATCGGAAGATAATGAAATATTACAATGTTTTTATTAATTAATACAAAAAAAGAATTTGACATATGTCGAGTTATAAGAAAGAAAAACACTTTCAAAAAAGATTAATGATCACCCGTCTCCATGTTCTACTGTAGAAACAACAAGCAAGAAAAAGAATTTCTCAAATGTTTGATAATAGAATTAAGTTGTCAACAGAAATTATTGATTTTTAATTCTGAACATCAAATATAAATCATATAGTTCACACATTTTAACTCTTTGGGAACCAAGACCGTATTTATACAGTTTTGAAAATTCCAACAGAAATTTTAACTCTTTGGATTTGTTAGAGTAAATTCTTCGAATGTTTTGTTTCTTTTTCTATTTCAAAATTCTCTATTTGTGTCGTTGCAGTAAGAGTAAAGTATTATAATTATGATAGTTAATACTTTCAGGTTATAACTGAATCTGACGATAGAGTTTCGTTTATGTTGTTAGAGAAAAGTCGACCCTCAAAGGATTTACAAAGTCTATGTAAAATGATTATCAAAGACTATTTTAAATCAATATTCTAAAAAAAAATCAAACAGATATCGAAATAATTTGATACCACAATTATAACCAGTCGAGAATTTTTTAAAACTGGTTCAATCCCATCTGTTTGTTTCGTTCATTATTAACCAACAGAAGAAAATAAAACTGATAGTTCGGGAAAACAATGCTATCTGATTAGTTTGATAAGAGCAAACAAACTTACTCTCAACAATTTTTATCAAAGAAAAATGATATTTTTATCAAAAAGTTTTCAATCGATGAAGACTGGCGAATATAGTTACAAGTCTTGTTGATAAAACATCAGTAGTATGATTTTATCTATTTATACATATTGTTTTTACTCTAATTACAATCTAACTCAAGTTATTTTTAATAATAGATATTATATTTTTGTTTAACTATAAGATTAGTCGAATATAGAGCGTCTGAATATGCATGTTAAAAACACATTCTATATGATAATCGAAGCTTTTTATATGAAGTTTTATTATTGATAAAATTCGAAAAATATGATTTTTGAACAATCGAATTGTTCATCGTTTTATAATATTTATTTCTCTTGTTATTTTCATTAAGAAATTATATAATAGATGAAAACAATTTTGATGAAAAGACAGAAGAGATAGATATTTCAATAAAAAATAATTGTTTCATCTTAAATATATAGTTTATGACTGGATCAAATGACTATTTATTGGTATTTTCTTTATCTCCAGCACTTTTTTGTATAATTTCAATCCAATATAAATCAGGATCTAAGATAAAAGCAATATGTCTCATTTGACCATCTTCAGGTCGTTTTTTAAATTGTACACCTAATTTAGTAAAACGATCACAAGCTTGATGAAGATCATCAACAAATACACAAATATGTCCAAATCCTTTATGTTCAGGTTCATTACCAGATTTATAACCTTCAAAACCACTTGAAGGTAATTCTGTTCCCCAATTATGACATAATTCAAGAACACCTTGTTGTTGCCATAGCCAATGCATTAATTGATCATGATTATCTTTATCGGGTACTTCAGATTGAGGATAACATAAAAAGTAATTTGTAAATTTACCAGCAGGCATTGGCATTATACGAATAAGAGTCATTCCAAGAATACGTGTATAAAAATTAAGTGATACACGAGGATCCTTTATACGAATCATTGTATGAGAAAAACCATATGATGATGTACTTGTATCTAATGGACCTGTTGGAAGAGTGTGAGGATCGGGTGGTTGATAATCATCAGGAAGAGTTGACATTTTCTTTTTTACAGTATTTATTTATCAATAAAATGTCGATTAAACAAAAAACAACAACAGACAAAATATTATCAAAATGATGAAGGATTGGATGAGAAAGATGATCAATCTCTTTATTGAAATAAAATTTCTACTTTTATTTGAATTAAATGAACAAGAAATAATTTCAGTTTACTTTTAAATAAAATCTTTTTAAGATTGATTTTTATCATTATAATTGTTACTTGTAAGAGAAAAGATGTCTCTACATAACAGAATACTTATACTTTCTTGTTCACAAAATATATCTATATATTCATATTATTTATCTCGCTTTTATAGATGTTGAATCGAGAGTACAAAAAAAAAACACAGTATTCTTTATCAAAGCTATAAAAAACGTCTTTTCTTATCATCATCCATATATTCGTCATTGAAAACAGAATATTTCTGACTATATTAGTATGTTTGGTCTCGAACAATTTCTAAAGCAAGGCAAAATCGGATGAAATAGACAAGAATGAATAACATCATTTATAAGTTGTTCATCATATAGAATTACATTAATAACAGAACAAAATCATCTTTGACTTTTCTCAAAATAAATATTACTTTTAAAGTATTGATTAACTTAGTCGATAGATTCTTCGAGAATTCAAAAAGCTTATTTATAGAATAGTTGTTCAACTATTGACCAATTCAAAAAAAGAAGGCGAGTGGATATTTTATGAATAACTTCTGAACGGATTGAGTTAGAGGGCTGCGATTTTCATCATTGGAAAGAGAAGATGAAGACGCATCGAATTATATTTAAAAAAAAGGATTTTTCTGATTACTTTTATAACAGTTTTACATAACACTTATAGAAGAATAGCATGTCTCTCATGGTGGCGATGTTATGTTATTGATTGTGAAGAGTGTGATAGTACCGCCATATGAAGCGCTATAGAACTATATAAACATTCTATTCCTAACCACTACCAGTAAGATATCCTAGCCATTGGAATACAATTTACCACTCCATTTTTTCAACAAAATAATCGAAAAATTCAAGTTTTTCTAGTTTTTTGACGAAAAATCACTTTTTTCACGTGTGAGAAAAAATAAATTTTTTGAAAACGTTTGACTAAAACTGTTAGAAAAGTAGTCAATAAAATGTTGTCATATATGATTCGATGTGTCTTCATCTTCTCTTTCCAATGGTGATAACCGTAACTCTCTAACTCCATCCGTTCAGACGTTACTCAAAAAAATACTCACCCGCCTACTTTTTTAGAATAGACAATAGCTTCTTTACTATATTTAGTTGAAGTATTTATCATAATCTTCGATATGAAATTTCATTATTTTAATCTATTTTTAATATATATTGTCATTATTAAAAACAAATATTAAATTCTGTTCCTCAATCATGTGATTAGTTACATTTTTCTATTTGAATTCGTGTAGACTTTATCTTGAACAATCAAAAATCTAAAAATTCAACATGATCTAAATATAATTACTGATACAACATAGATGTGACTGAAATTTTCGATGTCATTGTATGTTCGATTTGCTCGTCGGCAAAAAAGAAAGATAATATGGAGAAGGAAAAATACTGGAAAAAGAATAGGAACATCAATGGCATCTTTTACAATAAGATTTTTTAGTGATTTCTTCCTATATGAACGAAATACAGTAATTATTGAAGTTATGATTGGTGTAAATAACTTTATTTAGTTAACAACTGTAAATGTCACACCACTTAACTAACAAATTAGCAGCCACTTTGGTTTCTTTCAGATTGTCAAGGAATCTATTGGCGACTATTTTGATATAAACCATACAACTTAAGATATGACTCATTTTCTAAATTTCGATGTGGAGACAATCAGTAGAGTTGATAAGCTTTAAAGAACGTTCGATAACGATAGAAAAAAAGTCTTTGTTGATTCTTCATCAAACGAATATCAATTATTTGATGTTATATGTCGTTTTACTTATATTATCGTGTGCAGTTTGTTCGCTGATTAGTGTGCAGTTAATAAAGGTTTGATTGAAATACTTAGAAATTGTGTTCGAGAAATATTTCATAGCGAGTTTCTAATCAATCTTAGAAAAGAAATTAATAGAACATCGATGGTCGTTATTATAATTATGTCAACATAACAAAAGTATCAAGCTTTTAAACATATCTTAGAAGGATTCTAGATTAATATTGACAACTGTAAGACAGAAAATCTCTTATTATTTTTTTAAATTATACTTTGTCTTATTTGAGAATCTAAAGAAAATTTTTTTTTTTTCGTTATCAAAATTGATGTTTTTATTCAAATGTTGAATTTTGTAATTTATTTGTTTAATAATGACAACGAACAAAGAAACTTAGTGAAAAATCAAGAAAAAGTTTCTGTGCCATTTTTAGTGCACTAATGAATAAGTATATGACATCGGATAAATAATAATTATAGTATCGAATAGTATTCAATCAAAATTCAATATTAATGAAATGTTTTCAATCACTTTTTTATCTATCATGATGGCACTTTTGGTTAGTTCTAATGTATATAAAACAAAAAGTAAATAATTAAATGATGACTATATTTTATAATGATAATAATCAAAATTAATTTTCATCAATTTCATTGATAAGATAATTATTAAAAGTTCTTTGAAGTATTAAAAGATTTCGACGTTGTTGCTCGTAAATGAATGCTAAACCTTTATTATCTTGAGCTTCTTCTTTTACTGCTCGTCGATAGAAAAATTTAATATTAAGATCACATGTACTTGATAAAACCATTCGAATTTCATTATAACGTCGTTCTGTTATAGAATAACATTCGATAGATAGATGAGGAAAATGCTTCCATAGTTCGACTTCATACTGCTCTCCATTAATGAAAAACAAATAAAATAAATGTATTGATTGTTGTCGAAATTCTACATTAGTTAGAAATTCTATTACATCACTTCGAGTCCCATTAGGAAGGATTAGTATGAAAATGATCGCTTTTTCGCATTTAGTTTTCAATAATGTTGTCAACATTTTCAAACTTTGAATTATTTTTACGATCAAACTGAATGGTTTCAGTTGTTGTTCAGCATTTGATATATCACCATCTTGATCGAAGATAATAGCATCTTTTTGATCATCGAATAAATCAAGTGGAGCAGTCTCTCCTAACTGAGTATCTGACATATCTAAATAACTTTCAGTATCAACTGATACGACACAAGTTGAGAAACAAAAAATTTTATGAAAATATTTTAACTTACCCAAGCAAAAAATGGAAGATGTTTCAAGCGATATTGCACGAGTTGAATTTTCATGCGACAATAAAATTTATAATCTATGAAGAAATACCTGATATTCAATGTGATTATTATATATTATGCTTTCGATGGTATCTAAAATAGAATAATTTTATACTAATTATTCATCGACTAAAATTTTAATGTTACACGTTTATTTTATATAATCAAATCATTTATTTATTAGGAACACAAAAAAATATTTTAGCAAACCTGATGAAGGATAAATTAGTTTTTCAGTACTTCGGATAAATATATTATAGAGAAACGTTTCATTCGTTCTTCAACATCTTTTTCTAAAAGTTCATATAGTCGAGTTGATTTGACGAGAAAATATTTTGCTTTTTCATAATCATTTTGTTCTCGAAGAACTTGTTGACCTATTTCACGATAGTATTGTGCGAAATCATGAATAAATTGACAATAAACTTGATTATCATTGTAATAAATATGTAACCATTTAGAACCCAATGTCACGAGATAAGATGGTAATTAAACGTTAGAAATAACAATATATGTACGGGGATATCCTTGAAAATCGGAAGAAGTCAAAGTACGAATAAGTTCACCATTACTTATCCAATTTTTATCATCATCAACGTCAGTTCCAAGTTGTGCCTGTAATGTTGAAGTACCCGAATAGAAACAAAAGCCGGGTTCAATGTTATTTGATCCTATGCAATGCATCTATATTTATTTAAAATATTTTAATATACTTCTAACCTGAAGTTTCTAAAGCTATTGTTATATTTGATTGTAAATAGTTTGTTCGAGTAAATCAATAAGCTCCAGAAACTAAAGCTTTTGCAGCTCTATGAGAAGTAGCATACATTCCATTCTTGATATTATTCCATATCGGCGATCAATCAAAATTAAAACAATGACGCGAAAATGATTGACCATATTGAAGTAGTTTAAGAATAAGTTGTTGAGTTCTATGTTCTTCGAATTTTTCTCTCGCAATAGTAAGAAGCTTGTCTATAAGAGCATATTCTTCGCTATTGGCTGTTTTCATTTTGACAATATAGATACCCGTTTGAGATGGTAAACTAACTTCATTTAGACGAAATATTGTTCCTATAGAAAACAGAATTTCTTGCTCTTCTGGAAAATCACTAATATGTGCCGCATCAGCAAAGATACAAGATGAAGAAACATCGGTGCCAATCTCTATTTCTAAAAGAACATTACAGAAATTGTCACTTTGTTCAAGGATGCCTTGTTTTCTGGCATAATTCATTGCAATTTCTCTTGTTCGACTTGTTGATAAGAATCCATTTGATGCAACAAGATTTCGTACGTTAGCTTGAAGTTGAGCGATATTAATTAATGACATAGTTAAACCACGATAGACGAAAAAAGTTTTCGACGGAGTATAATGCCAATTTTCTAGTTGTTTTTGTAAGTCACAAATATAAAAAGCAAACGCATAGAGCTTATTCAAATCGAAAAGACGTAAGGTTTTCTTTAACATTTTGTAGATGAATGTACTCTTCGTGTACCATGCAACTGCTTGATCTTGAGTATATTTTATTTCAAATTCATCAATATTTCCGTTCTCAATCGTGTTTTCAACATAATAAGCTCGACAAATATTTACCATATCTTGTTTATTACTACCGAAAGGAATTCCATCGAGTACCAAGAAATAGGCAAGAAAAAGTGATGAATCTCGTGTTAGACGTCTAAAATCGTTTCCACATGTGTAAAATTAAGTTGAACATTTTAATTCAGTCCACCAATGCACTTGATTGAAAAGTTCTCGCTCAGTGGATACACAACTAACCACTTTCGTATTCATATCGATCATTTTTTTATATTTCGATGGTGATGCACAATAGATAAAAGTCGAATCAATAGTCGGTATATTGTGAATACGAGATAAACATTGAGTAGCACAAGAACCAGATATGATAAGAAAGACAGGATCACGTTTATCACGTAAATATTGATCACACTCAATAATATCAGTAAAAATTTTGATATAATCATTTAATTTTCGTACTAACTTTTTCGTATGTTCATCACGTTTATCTACTTTCATATCTAGCCAAGCAAGAGTATAATCTTGTCGATTAAAACGTTCATTTTCCAAGTCGGTCAATCGATGACAAAATCCACTAGAATCAATCTATCAATAGTATGTCTAACGAGGATTATTCTTGTTCTAGGATAAGGGCAGATTTCGAGGCAATCAGTTTTCTAGAGTTTCGATTTTTAAAAATTCTACTACAAATATAGTGTATGGTGTGGTATCTATCCTGAAATCCTGGACATTTAAGAAGCAAGTTCTGTCCAAGGTTTGTCTTAGAATAAAAAAATTTGTAATAATAATAATGAATAAAATCTAAAACTTAATAAATAAAAAAATTCTTTCAACATTTTAATGGACTCTTGTTACATATTCTATAAGAGTTCTGAGAATTTAAAAGTAGGTTTGACATAGATGAATAGACGAGTGTTAATATCTGTTTGTAATAAACAAGTATCCAAATGAAACTGTTTTTCAATGTAATCTATGCATGAGAAAAGAAGTTAGAGATTTACTTTTTAAATCAAATGGAAAATCTGAAGAACTATTTAAATTTTAAAAAATATTTTGTGTTTACTTCAAATTTCAATACATGTTAACATTTCAAATAGAATTTAAAATATCGAAAGTTGAATTTATGTTTAATAATATAACACAACATAGCTAATTAAACCAGTCATTATATCAACTGAAAGTCTATAAATCAATACTAAATGTATCTATTACTTGTTTGTTCTACTGAAAAGTTCTATGACTACTACTATCCGTTCCAGAATTCAAGGCACTCGGTTGTTCTTTGAATAACTTTTGATAGGAACAAGATAGAGAACTGCGGTTTTCAGCGTTTGATAGCCAAGACCTAAGAGCATATTTGCATAAGCAAAATTTTTCTGAGAAAAAGTTGGAAGATCGGTT
>CAJNSZ010001384.1:0-28386 GCA_905329745.1 Rotaria sp. Silwood2 | reverse complement strand
ACAGGCCAGGCGGCCTGGTGTTTTAAGCGGCCTGCCTGGCCTGGTTGAGGGGTCGGCCTGGCCTGCCTGTCATAGGCCAGGCCTAAAAAACGTGGCCTGTGCCTGTGACAGGCAGGCAGGCAGGCCTAGTGGCCTGGTTGGACCTCTGATACTCATCCTCAATCAAAAGAAATATACAATGAAATCGCACGCATGTCTGCTGAACTTAAAGAAAACGGACATCAATATGACTCAAGATGGATTACTCGTGAAATAAATGATGATGAAAGTATAGAATCAGTTTTATGTGGTCATAATGAAAAATTAGCTATAGCTTTCAATTTTATCCAACAGCCAATTCCAAATCTTATTCCAGTTACTAAAAATCTTCGTATATGTGGAGATTGTCGTAAGTTACTTCACTTTTTTATCGTTTATTTTTAAACTTTCAGTTTGTTTGCTTAACAGATTCAACTGTAAAATTAATAGCTAAACGTCGTCAACGTCCAATCATTATTCGTGATGCTAATCGTTTTCATCATTTCGATATCAGTGAACAATGCTCTTGTCAAGATTATTTTTAAATTTTATTAAATAAAATTTGAAGATATAGGAATGTGAAATTTTTGGTGCAAAAAAAGTCACTATTAAGTAAATAGAGTACTAATATGTGAACCATTTTCAAGTGAATATAAGTATATTTATAAGAAAAACAGTAATTTTAATTACTTGTGGAAGTACTAAAAGGTAGTTATGGCACTGAGGAGGAAACAGATGACTCCGAAACTTCAAACGATTTTGTGAAACTTTGTAAGGTTTCATGAGATTCAGTGGCAGATCTAGAATTTTTATGATGTGCGGCGACTCAGTGGAAACTAGGGGTTATCATGATCATGAAACATAATATCAGGTTATTTTTTAACTTTTTCTGCTGGGAAAAACCGAAGATTTTCTTTTTGTATTAAGGACAATCGACTCTTCCCTAACTCCACCACTGACGCGACTTCAAAAGGCTCAGTTCTTTATTCAATTCCATTTTCATTGTGATTGTCAAGCTACATGAGAACAAAATTTTCCAAATTACCAAGGTTCATTATACAGCTGATGTAAAATGCATTCTAAAATATTTGCTTTTCGAATAAAAGTAAACAGTTTTCGTTTAAACGACGTGACGTATTATCAATAGGGAATCAACGGATTTCAGTCTCAAAAAATGATATGAAGTTCAAAAAAATCTTGTTAAATCTTTCACGTCTAATTAAATCTTAAAAATTATGAAAAATTTATTCGAAAAATCCAATAACTTCTATTAGTCATTCTTTTTCCATTGTGTTTTACTTAGTTAGACTGCAGCCAGTTTTTACAGCTGCTCGATGAAGAAAAGACGTGTATGAAAGGAAAAGTTAAGAAAGAATGAGTGATTTAGCGTAGTCAGTTTAGTAGTATTACTGTTAATAATTCAATAGTTTCACCGAAACTGCACATTTTTAATTGGCATCAATCTTTTAGAAAAGTTTATGCTATTCACTATAGCTTTGAAGTCAACTGATAATAGATAACTAATTACATCGATAATTAAATAATCAATCGACAGCATTGTTTAAACACATGTAAATATGTATTGATAGGGTTCTCGTATTAGTGAATTTTGTCATGTCTGCTTTTGAATTTCATTTCGATTGCTAATTATTAGCTGATAGAGGGTGTGGCTGGGTACTGAAGAAGTGATCTGCACGAATTGCCTATGCTTACATCTATATACCCGGACCCATATCTACATTCTCGTCATCTATATCTTAATGAGGAACATCAAAAGACAACAAAACGAAACAGAACAGACATATCTTGTAAATCAAAGCCACACTTTGTAATCATGTCAACAATGTCATATTTAGTTTGTTTGAAAGATTCCTTTTCTTCTGTCTCATGACTGATGACTGATAGATCATGGCGATTACATTCTACAACATTGTAGAAGTTTTGACAGTTGAATATGAGATATTCTTCATAACGGTTAATGTATAACATTGGTATTGGTGGTAAATGCCATTTCTCATGAGTTTTTATTTCTAATAAAATTCTTTTTATTTATCTCATTTGAAATGATAGCTATGCCCGTTCCTCCTGGAAAATATTATTCCTTATCCTACATAATTGAGAAATTCTTATTTCATTTTATACATAATTTTTAAAAGTATTTATTTTCACCAAAACACTCTAGAAGCTTGTTTTCTGGCATAATTATCTGATTGTTGGAATTGAAATACCATTATCTATATGATACATCTATCGAATGTATGTAAAATAAAGGAGATCTATCTTTCTGACATTTGAGAACATGTCGCATATTTCTGTTTTCATATTTAATAGCGTGCAGCATACTTCCAATATAGAACATAATTTGAGACAGAAGCATTTATTCCGTGAAATTCTAGATAGAAAAGAAGAGTATGTATGTTGATCACCAATATGAGATGAATATTCCAACGCTCTCTTTCTTGTCTCATATTAACGGTGCCGGCATGTGGTCAGGTTAACAGACCTATCTTTATTCAGTTCATGTTATTTATCTACATGTTCTTATTTTCTGTTTTTCATACTTTCGGTATTTCTTGAATGATTTCTTTTACTGCACTTACTTTGAGTGATTGTTTCTTGAGGTTATCGACAAGAATGTTCATAAAACAAAACAGGTAGAAAAACAAAAAGTCAAATGAAAATGTGATTTATAGTTTTGAGAATGCTATTGTTTCATTTCCATAAGAGTATTAAATAGAATAGGAGACTGCTTCGAAAGCGACCAATTTGAATTCTTTTGATGATCAAAGTCTTCATCGAACAAGCAGCAACATTCGTAGCTGTTAAATATCGATTTTAAGTTAAAGCAGGTAATAACTGAAGAAAGTTTGTCTCATCCTAAGAGGTCCATCTAATTTTAATAAGCACCAGAACCTTGGGAATGTTGATATGTCCTCTCCACTTCTTAACAAAGTAAGCAGTGGATAAATATCGGATTGTATCATTGTTTAAACATCAATGTTAGAACCTGACTTTGGCCATAGCTGACTGAATGATAATTGATTCCAGAACTCACTTGAACACTCCACAGATGATTGTTTTTGCTATTGCACGTTTCTCGATCATAAAGGACTAACTAAGTAACTTAAATTTTGTAGGTCATTATCATAATGGCAACAAACACACAAATCTTCACCGATCAGCCGGCTTCATCATTTAAAGATTGCCTTCTATTTGTCTGCAATGCTGATTCTGGCCTTTTATAAATATGTTGAAGGATTAGACTCATAAGTTTGTACGTCCATCAACATATAATTGTCAACTATGTGCATTGGCATATGGCAATACAGGAATGCATAAAAAATGGCATGCCTTTATTTCAGACTTATCTTTTGACATTATATTTTTACATCGTGATGAATTCGGAAAAGAATATTCTAGTCTCAAGGATATACCATTGCCATGTATCTTTGTCGAACAAAAATATGATCAACGTATGAAAGTTATCTTGGACGCAGAAACAATTAATAAACAACAAACTCTTGATTAACTCATTGGCATTTGTGCTCAATCTATAAAGAATCTCATTGAAAACTAGTAATTTGATATGATCAAATAGATTTTCATGGACCTGTTCACACACTGAAATCGATGGATTGTTGTCAATCAGAAGACGACAAGAAGAAATTCTCAATATTAACATAAATCAAATGGTCTTTGAATCGAACTTTATTTGCTACTTTATGATTTGTCAAGATTGTGAGAGTTGCAGCTTAGGATATGGTTAAAATATCTAATCTGGTGTTGATCCTTGCAATTCATCATGAATAAAACTCATCTAAATGCAATTCGAGAATAATGATGCATTTCAAATAGAGAATAATGCTCGATTAAAGATAAACTGAGACCGATTTTCGATTTTGCGCGAAGACTATGTTGTATTAGGTGATGGCAGCAACGTAGTAAGTTGTGTTTTTTTTAGCTTTCTTCATTATCAATTCGACTAGCCGTTAGCTCTGACGAATTTTTCCATTTTAAAGACTGCTACCTTGCAGAACAATATCAAAAACAGTAATTATATTAATTGAACTTGTCTACAGACACTGATTGAACTACAGGATGAACACAAACAATTCAATGCCTTATAGAATTGAGATTTAATTGTTCAAAACTCGATTCTTTTCTTTGATCAATGATCGAAATCTAGGAAGACACAAAGAGAGTGAGAACTAAACAAAATCCTCTTGTTTTTTTCACCGTTGAAAAACTCGAATGAAGAATTAGATAAGCGATATGATCAATTCTTTGCCACATAATCATATATTTTTTAGTTGAAGTACGACCAACAATAAAAAAAGAAATGATCTTGAAAACCTATCCATTCTCTTATTCTTTTAATTTATGAAAATTGAAACGAATGAGATTTGCATACTTAATTTTCGAAAATTATCCACGAACTGGACAATATCCTCACCCAACGAGCGTACTGCATTGCAATCACTGAGTTGGCGACATCTGTTTTTATTCAATGTTGTTAAAAGACGTGCAAGTGTGTTTATTCAAAATTGAAATATGATCAAGATGATTGATGTAGGCTTGCCGATGTACTATAACACTTCTAAAATCTTTTCCATCTCTGAAAAATAGAAGGAATGTTATCTCGGGTGTACACTACATTTTATATGTAACGTAGCGTAACCTTCAATAGAGAAACATGCCCGAAAAGTTTATTTTTGTAACAGTGACATTCGTTACCGTATAGAGCTATCAAAGCATTTTGTAGATAAACAAAAAACGTCGAACATATTACAGATCAACCATAGTGTTGTAGTAGAATGTGGTGGTGGATGTAAGTCTAGATGTTTTCTTCAGTCCTACGTACACATACATCCATCTATACCTTGACCAAAAAAGATCTCTTTGATTGTTAATCTAAAAATATATATGAAGAGTCGTTCTATGTCGATAGAATGAGTTATAACACAAAGGAAGATAATTTGTCAAGTGAAATAAATATATGCGTCACTATTTGATCGTAACAATATATGGAAAAAAACGAACCAAAAAGGAAACCTATATTAATCGTTTTCATTGAATTTTTATAAATAAAAGTTGTTACAAAAATAAATTTGTCTTAGAACAAAGTAAGTGCGTATAGTTGACTGTAATTAATTGAACATTACAAAGAGTTTCATTTTGAAAAAAATAAATAATGACGAAAATGGTACTGTATAAGTAGATTTTTTTATACTAATCAACTATGTAGTTATTATTAAATAAAATTCTTTTTCTTTTGTCATTTAAGGTTACTACATTCGTATTTTATCATTTGACTATTATTCATTTAAGGTAAAAGTTACTTTACATATAAAGTATTTCTGAAATTCATATTCAACACTAGGTAAGTAATTTAGTTGATGAGATTTTTTTAAGAAAGTTAACTAATCGAATAATTCTATTTATTCTTATCTTCTTGGAAGTATTCAACATGAGCCTGTGTTGAATTAATTCGATCCAAATTTTCAGAAATGGTTGTATACGAATGAAAATTATGTTTTTGTCCCTAAAGAGAATATATTTATACATTATGTCATAAGTCTGATACATGCTAAGAACTAATGATACATTGCAATTTAATAGATGGCGTATAATAAATGAACATGTTTTCCTTTCTATATTTGACTTATTTGAAACTAGTGTTTAAACGTAGTTCGGAATTCAATAAGTACAGAATTTGTTTCTCTACAAAGCAACCAATGTTGCTTTTTCTGATAGTGGTCTGTTTTTTTCAGTAGAGTGTGTGGATGTTAGTGCTGAAGCGTGTTTCCTTTACATGCTATCAGAGATCCGCATACCTACACCCACATCCTAAATGATGCCATTTTTTATATGACAGATAATGAATGTCTTCCCTTGTTTTGTAGTGGGGCAAAAAAAGTCTTCTGAAAAAAAACCATGAAAACAATTACAAATACGTTCTCGTTTTAATTGAAACCGTACCACTTTGAAAAAGAATCTCCTTTCATGCTTTTTGTATTAAAGGAAGCAATATGATGGATATGGGCTTCTCAGACGACTCTGAGTGAAAAGTATTTTTCAATGATATTCAAAAGTAAGAGCGTTGCAACCCTTCTACAATATTCTTTCATTAATGGCTTGCATCAATTGCTGACGTAGTCATATACGAATTTAAGTGTACTTTTAATAAAGAAACACAACATGATGAAGGTTACCTTAAAGAATCAAAGCTCCAGAGATTTTATGACTGCTGAAAAACTCAAGAGGTATTGTAAAGAAGAAAAACAAATCGTATATCTCAAGAACGAAAGAAAAAACACATTCATCTTACTTTTTCAACGCCCTCTCGTTCTTTCCTTATCTTTCGCTTTTCTCTCCATTCTGTATCAACAATTTTCTTTCATTCTATATAAAAAATGTCCTCTAAAGGTGAGAGATGCAGTCTTTCGTTTCATTAGTGTCAATGACTTTTTAAGAAACATAGGAATAGCAAGCGTTGTGTTAAAATGATAATGTGTGTGTGACTGTGAGATGGATGTAAGCGAAGAGAAGATTGACGCTTACAAGCGCATCATTGTTTACGTCCAATTTCGGGTGTAAAGGTGACAGTAGGCACTTCTGCTCATCGGCACTCCCATGCTTAAATTGCTGCTTGTTTTGCTTTGCCAAGAACTAAAATCATTTTCTTTCGTCTTCTTAGTGAAGCATACAACGAATGGGAACCAGTACAAGCATCGAAGAGAAGAAGGAGGTATCAATTCTTCGTCGACCTAAGCAGGGCGAAGCCAGTGATCTCTATTGGGCTTGCCGAAATGGTGACATCGATACCGTTCAAAAAATTATTGCGTCAAATACCTACATTGATATCAATTGTCTGGAACCGAATGGTAGCACAGCTCTACATGCAGCTTCTTTTTTCGGCCATACTGACATTGTTCGACTACTTCTTCATCAATGCGGAGTTATTCGCCATCGAAGAAATCGACATGGTCTCACTGCATACGACGAGGCAGCTACTGACGAGATTCGTCAACTATTCCGTCGTTCATCGAATTCACAACGATTTTGCAGTGACACCACTACCGATGCTGAGCATCTGTTTACTTTGACTGCTGACGAACAGACGGAAGATGACGACGACAACGATAAGGCGCCAAACGATTGGGTTGACGGAGAAAATGACGAGGAGAAGATTCATTTCCAACGATATGTCTGCCATATTGCAAAAACAATGGCTTCATCATCAACTTTGCGACCATTATTCCGTCGTATAATTCGTGACAAAGATGATTTCAATCAGATATACAATGAAAGTACAGCTGCAGAAGCTTTACAACGTCTTATTGATGAGCATATTACTCCATCACATTCTGAATATCAGAAAGCATGCGAACTCGTCTCGAAATATGTAAAAACTAAGAATGTTGAGCATCTCTTGCGCCTTTATTCACTTGAGACACCCTTTTATAAGAACCTTGGTATGGGTCAAGGGAATCATTGCTTATTAATTCCACTTCTTTTTAAGCTGGATGGTTTAATAAAACGTGCATATCAAGGTCGTTCATTTCGTGGTTTGAATATGACTCGACAGGATCTACGAGCATATCAATGGGCTTTGAAACATAAAGGTAGCATCCTAATAACAGATAGTTTCTGTTCAACGTCTGTCGATCAGGACGTGGCTTGTCGCTTTATTGATACTTCGTCTCCTGACACGATTCCTGTTTTGATGGTGTTCAACTTTTCAGAAAAATGTGACACAGCTATTCAACTCTTTCGTTTCTCTGATACTCTACTTTCGATATCTGACTTTGAAGACGAACATGAGGTCCTCGTTTTACCAATGACACTGTTTCATGTCACGGACATTGAAGTTGACAAAGCAAATGGTCAACACACAATCTACCTTGAAAATGTTCCAACGAAAGGGGAACTTTTCACATCTTTACAACTTCTCTGGAAACATCGAGAATAAGATTTTGAAGACTGAACTTCCTGACACGAGTGAATTAAAAACTAATACAAAACTTATATGTCTTACAGCAGAGACTTATTTAAAGAATCCATCCGTATATACGGTGTCCAGAAAATCACTAGACAAAGAAAATTTGAATATCTTGGTCATATTGAGACCATATGGGTTGATATTTTTACCACTGATAAAGAACTATTCATAGTTCATTTTTATAAGAGAAACTTTCTCAAAAATTGTTTTTAAGTTGTACAACTGACTTCAACAAAAGATCTATAACATTTCACGAATTATGAAAAATTAATGTTGTTGTTTTGTCAACATATTCTGGCTGTTTATGGCCGAAATCTTCAGAGTACACTGTGTAACAAGATACGTATCTATAGTATAAATATGAGCCCAAACGACACTATTGTGAACAATTAATTAAAAAATTAAATGTCGCTTATTCTTGGCTCAGGGAATAAATATATTATTTTTTCAAAACTCGTGAAAGGTTACAGCCTTTGTTAAAATCAATTGTAAATGCTTTAAAACGATTTTCAACAACGTTTCTCTTATGAAAGTGAGCTATGAACATTTCTTTATCAGTGGCAAAAATATCAGCCCATATAGTCAAAATATGGCGAAGATATTCAAAGTTTTTCTTTGTCTAGTGATTTTCTGGACATCTTATATACTTATATCTTCTGTATATGAATGAATTCATGGATATCCAATCACTTTTTGTAGACAGTTGTTTTTCTAATTTTTTTCGAGCTAGATAGATTTGTAGTGATCAAGAGATCTGGATGTCGGTGCGCGTAAGGATCCATATCATTAAGAGCATTCTTATCAGCCAAACCTGCGGCCTAATCAATATCAACACACCATCTCCTAAGCGTTTGTTAATGAGAGTTTTTCTTTCTACCGGTCTGAACCCAAAGAGTCATCCACGACAAGATGCTACGTCAATGCAACAACCACTCACATTGACTCACCCATATTCACAACCACACTCACACCGCGCGTACCATACCAACACGCCATAACCACATCCAAAAACTCGTTCACGAACGTTCATACGACCGACTTCCACACGCACTCGCACACACCTCCATTTAGTATCTCATTTATTTCGGTTCAATAGTTGTCTATTATTTTATGTCTGAAGTTGTTTTAAACAAACGAAGCATCACATTTTAATCTTAATCAATTAATTAGAATAAAAGCGGAGAATTATCATAACATGCCAAATTATTAAATCTGAGAAAAGTTATTTTATTTGATAATATAACTGAATTTTATATTACAAAACAATGCTATCACATTTCTTACTTTGAAATAAATATATTGAGAGGATCACCGGTATATATATATTATCTTGTTGAAAAGCAAGAAAAGCGAGTTGATGTTGAAAACATTAAAATGATTTGACGACTAAGCGAATGAAATTGCGTTTTTTTACCGAGATTTCAGTACAATAACGAATTGTAGAACTCATTGAAACACGTTGTTTTGGATTTCTTATATGAGCGGTCGTCAATAATTGTTACATATGATATAAATATAATTCTAATATTTAACGTGTTCACAATCACATTTAGAAAACTGTATGTACCACTCGATGAAATCAAAATAATATTGTAAATGTTTTAGTGACTATGTAGAGTATGGATGTGGCATTTTTATAGTAGTTCCTTCGCTTAACTGTTTAGGAAATAAATTAAATAAAAATAATTGCGAAGTACTTTGAATTGTTTGTTGTGGCTTATGATTAATAATTCAATGTAAATATCCAAATAAACAAAAAGTAACTTTAAGATTAAATTATCAATAATACAATCATATTTAGAACGAAATCCAATATCTTGACCAATTTCTTCGAAGATTTTTCCTTCAATAGGTTACCATTTATAGAAATACAATCATTCGCAGTTTTCTTTTATCAACAATTATTTTTAAATAATGAAACTTTATCTTTTACAGACAAAAAAATAATTCATTTATTTAATTAAAACTCAAAAAAGCTACACTAACTCAATTAATCCTAAAAGACCAAACCATTGCCCTTGTTTAACTCGAAAAATGTGATGATCAACAGCTAAATTATCTTTTTCAGAATATTTTTGGTGAATACCAATGCAAATCAATAGATGATTTGAAACGGTTTTTTTTTTATATCAAATTTAATTCTTTCTTAAAAAGTATTATTATCATTTTCTTCATAAAATTCATCATTTATTGAAAGAGATTTTTTAATTTATTTTATTTACCAAAGCCGGCTTTAGACAAAACTTCTTTCTCGTTTTCAACTAGTTTAGATGAAAACTTTCATGAACTTTTTAATAAAAGTGAAAGAAAACATTTTCCAATATAATAGAGCAAAATATTATATTTATTAGGCCACCTATTAAATATGCTTTCGATGAATCTTTCACCATATTGAGATTATTATTCGAATTAAATCAAACCATATTTGTACTACAAATAATTAAGTATAAAGTGAAAAAGGTTGTTTTATCACAAGACGTATTATTTATCCAATCGTCTAGGGTTTCGCAAATATTTCCGACAGAATTATCGAAGAATTCAATTTATTCTTAGAGTAATCTGATATATCTCAGAAAAGTCTCATCTAATGGCCAGCTCTTATTTTCAATAGAAATTAAAAAATCACAGTAGTTGTAGTTCAATGGAATTAGAGAACAAAACTGTTTGGAAGCTTGCCATGGTCAGTATCAAGAAGGAAACAGTGCATTTCAACATTTCATAAGTTTTCAAAAGACTGAATGAGACTCTAAGCATGCTGTTTTCATTGATGATATTGATAAAAATTATAATACAAATAATTATTATGTTCTCACCTTGATATTCATGCAAAAGGTTGTCTGAAATTTGAAAATTACTCTTTTCTTAAAAAATGTAAACATCACAATCATATGAGGAGATAGAAATGCTGTTTCGTCAGGTCGTTTAACTGTTTATTGTTAACAGCTAGTTAATCGTCTCTTTAATTTCGAAGTAATAGATAAGTTTGTTTTTTCTCAGACATCTTAATTTTAATTCTAAAAAAAGTAAGTTCTCAATTTTGTTAAAAAGAAAAAAGAATGAACTAAGAATGTCGATGCATGTCTACTTTTATTTGTTATTGCGTTTCGCTCATTAAATGTTGGTTAACTGGACTTTGATTCTTTTGATCAAAATCATTATGTATCATAGTCAGTCTTAGAGAGATAGAAGCCGATTCACAATTACACTATTGGTCCTGGTCGAGCGCTTAACTCTGAAGATCATTGATAGTGGCAGGAGAGTATTCCAAGTAATTGCATGTCGAATTCATATGAAGGAAAATAGGTTCATCAGGATAACAATAAGTGAAATCATGAGACTATGGATGAACCTTTCAACATGAACTACCGAGTCGTATTCATATAATTTAAGAGAATTCAAACGAATGAGATAATGTCTTCAGTCAAAGAGCATAGTACATCGCAATGATCGTATCGAAGACACCCTTTTTAATTCGATTTCGTCAAAAGACGTGAATAATAGCTGGTGTCGATTGCCGACATAGTCATCTACGAATTCGCGTGTATTGTTGTTGAAGAAATGCAACATGATCAAAGTTGTCTTACACAAGCAAAACCACTGAGATTTCATTGCTGCTGAAAATTTTCAATGAAGTAGTGTAAAAAAAAAAAACGGCTCACCTCAAGAAGGAAAGAAAAATGCTGTCAAGTCATTTTTCCAATCCTCTCTCATTCTATATGAAAATGTCCTGTAAAGGTGAGAGATACAGCCTTTCATGGTGTGGATGTAAGAATATAAAATTGAATGGACCAACCTAATTGTTAGCATACTGCTCTAATTTCCTTTGACGAACTGATTAATGCCTTTTCCGAGTGATTCCCTCTCAAGAACTAATATAGCATAGTCTTTTTTAGCTTCGTCGCCTAAACTTACTTTCGTAATACTTGAATTAACCAATAGAATGGAAGTACATAAAAAATATTATAAAACAAGTCTTTTTATTTTTTACCAAAACAAAGTTTGGATGTCAATACATTGCGTCAGAACACAAAGAAAAGTAACTGAAGAACTGAAATAAGAAAAAGAAATAAAATATATGCGTCACTATATAGTCATAACAACAGAGGGAAAAAACCAGCTGACAGGTGAAATATATAATAATTGTTTTCAGTGACTTTTAATACATAAAAATGATTACGAAAGTAAGTTTGTTTTTGGAACAAAATAAGTGTGCTTAGTTAACCGTAATTAATTTAGGATTACGAACAGATTCGTTTTGAAAAAAAAAACAAATAATGACAAAATTGTTGTCGTATAGATAGATTTTTCAATTTAAATTAATTATGGAGTTATCACTAAATAGAATTCTTTTGTTTTGCCATTTCAGATTCTTATTTATTAACACCAGAAATCAATTTATAGACATATTTTTTTCTAATATCAACATTCTTTCAAACCTTTGGAGTAAAGAGTTGAGATCAAAACGTTTTGAAATTGAAAATCTGAAATTTGGAAAATATTATTTTCCTTCATATATCCAAAACTACCATCAAAATTCACTTCGAACTCTTTTTCTACTGAACAATCGTACAAAAACCCTTGCAAAGATCGTCCATAGAGTAGGGTATGAAATTTTTCTATCTTTTGATGTTAAATATTTGACTATTCGTCTCGATTCGTAAAAAACACGCTGTCAAAAAAAAAATCTCTTCATATCTAGAAACAACATTGGTTACTTTGTAGAAATATAGTTAAATTCTCTATCGAATAAGTTCAAAACTATATTTTAATACGATTTCAAAGTAAACCAAAATTATTTATGATAGTAGAAAATTTTCTTCGATCGTTCTTGAAGATATTTAACTCGTAAAATTTTTCCTTCTATCGTCGTCCATTCGAAAACACATAAAATGTGTCTGTTACGAAACATTCATCTTATTTTTCTATTCTGTATGTCGTTAATAAAACTGTGATCACAAAAGAAAATTATTTTAATTAAATATTATTTTATGCATTATTTTGTTTTATTTTTTTATAGAAGTTTACTAATAGTAAATTTATGCAGATTTATATTACAACAACAATACGAGGTTCAAATACCTATGTCTTCGATGTTGAACAAACAACAACTATTCGACAACTCAAAGACTATTATCTTAAAAAGACCAAGGAAGAGGAAGATCCTGAAAACTTGCTTCTAGCTCTAAATACAAATACACTCGACGAAGATGATAAAACCCTTTCGGATTATAGTATAGGACCAGATTCTATGCTTACTTTGACTTATAATGACTTTACGGGTCGTAATCCAAACTTTGGGGTACACTTTGTTGATGTTAGTAATAAAGCAGGTTTAAAAAGAACAGATTGGGCAAAAACTGCCCCAGAATGGCGAATAGCATCTCCTGGTCTGTGTTTGGAAGGAATATGTAAGAATTCAACATGTAAAGCTAGCAATCAAAAGGTGATTATGTCCATGGGGTACACTGAGTTTGATGTTTTGAGAGATCCAAGTAGCAAAACAACAAAATGTCCAATTTGTTCCAAATATGTTAATCCAACATCGTGTGCTTTTAATAATTGTTGGTGGAAATATGAAGGTATAAAACAACCAAATGAATCTGAAGAACCTAAACTCATCGAAAGTGATTGGTATCATGCAGATAATGCCTATCATTATTTTGATGAATATACAAGTGGAACTGTACAATGGCGACATTTGAAATTGATTGCCGTAAAAACTAAACCCAAAAAAAAATGATGTAGATTTCTTAGACGGTGTATGTGAAACAAAACATTATATTAGAGCATATTTGAACACGAAGTCTGTCAAATAAAAACGCATTACTGAGATTATTCGAGGTTTTCGATTTTCTTGTGATTATTAACATCGAATAGCTTTTTCTAAGCAGATGCTGCAACTTCTAAATCAATTATTTTTAATAATGAAACATACATTTAACACCAGAGATGGAATAGGTTCCATTCAAACTTTTTAAAAACTAGATCATTACTATTCAGTTCAGAAAAAACATAAGCCGATCCCATCTCTAGCTAAAACTTTATTTTTTTTTTGTTTTTGGTTTCTTATTAATCATTTCAAATGATATTTAAGTGTGTATTTCTTGACTTCGGTGCATATGTAATTTTAAAATTAACTTCTTTCCAACAACAATTTCTGCACATTCCATTCGTTTCTGATTAATTTCGACAGTTGACGACCGTACTTTACCTAAAAGCTATTCTAGCTTGTCAGAAAAAATTTCTAATGGAATCTGGTTTCAAGAAACTCATCAATACTCGCTGGATCATTTATCGGTTGATATGAACGATATGTTTTTGAAATGTGTCTGTAGAGACAATGCATCTTGCCCGTTAATTAACATAAACAATCGTTAATGCACAGCCATGCAACAATAATAATGATCTGTTTTTTTTTATTGTAGCGATGATATCTCAAAACAGCACTTCATGTAGGAGGATAACAATTATATGTCTATATTCAATCGTATTTAACTTTTAATTTCACAAGACAACTTTTTGTTAATATCACTTCTTTTTGGGTGTGGGATATTTTGTTGTAATTCTTCTTTTCGTTCACAACAGACAAGTTTTAACCGAAAAGAAAATAATTACATAGGATGATGCATGTTCTGTCTGTGTGTTTGTATCTATCCTATTTACGCAGATGTTGTTCTGTTGCTGCTTCTTTTAAAAATCATGATGACTCAGGTTTTTTCTTCTGCTACGTAAAAAAGATGAAATATATGTTTAATTTTTGTAATCATATTTATTTTATGTGGAATAGATAAGATTTTTCAAAGAATGAATAACGTTCTTGTTTTCATGCAAATAAAAATTACACATGCCCTTGCGATTATCAAAGCCCAAAGTTACACTGGTACTCATATGTGAAATAGTGAAAGTGTACAGTAAGAAATACACTTGAAGCAGATGAAATCTTTGAGGAAGATAAATGTAAAAAAACGTGCTCCACAACACTTAATGGAAATAGATAACAGACGAAGCAAGTCTTCTAGTGTCATACGTATTACATGACTTAAACAAAAAACTAACTGTATCCTTACTATTTAAACAGAAGAGCATCTTATTCAAAATAAGAATTCCCCTTAAATCACTTGCTGCAAGTGCCAGTCAACTATATAAAACTTTAGTAAAATTATACAAAAAGAAAGTCATCAGGTAGCGGACTACTGCTATGTTTTGTCAAAAACAAAATAGTTAAATAGATTTTTGATTTTTAAAAAGAATGAACGTGTAGTTAGCGACTGAAACTCACTTAAAATGAATGGAGTTTATAAGAAAAGGATCGAAAGATATGAATAGTGTATTCCCAAAAGTGTGTCAGATATCTCAATCTTCTTTAGTTTTTACTGCCTGAACTTACTTTAGTGAACATTGTCGCCTACTTCAAGACGATCGAACAAAGCTGAAAATGACTACTGAGCTTATGCAGTACTATTCCCGTGGAAATTCCGTTTTATATTTGAAAGGCTTAGGAATAAACGAAACAAAAGCATTCTTTCATTTTTTTTTCTTTAACAATTTAAATTTCGATCAAATTTTCCGTGTTGGTATAATAAACGTTATAAGGAAGGTCAATATTGACTGTGGTGAGCGATAGTTTAATATTGGAGTCTCTGTAGCTCGTGATTCTGTGTCCGACTCATTTAAAATATTGATGACACGTTTCAATAGCTGAGTACAATGTACAACTGATTCTTGTCCCCTGTACAAAACTATTTAGCATAACGAGATGCTAGATGTTACTATTGTCAGAACCTTAAAAATACGAAGCAGCAAGCGTATTTGAAATGAAACTTCACTACAATGCTTCTGGCCAAAAACTTCACAAATATGAACCGCAATGAAAAGATAAAGCAATTAGTCCCTTAAGATTATTAGAAACGTACAATGTATAATAAACTACTTTTTGCTGTATACGAAATTTTCATAAGCCCTTCATATTCTCCTCGCAAGAATTCATGAGTTTGACATGTCTTCTTATAGAGGAGAGCATTACCGTTTCATTACCAGTTACCTAGTAACGATAAATGGGGGTAACAGAAGCCTACAAAAATAAGCGTGAGCTGTACAGTACACTATCGACTCATCAGATTCGAGAAAACTGTTTATCACCTGTTGTGAGGACAAATACCAAAATCCTGTTTGCGGGATTTTGGAACAAAAAATTACTCGAATATGTTTTCGTAAATATATGAAATAAACTGTTTTGCTGAGACCGTAGAGTAATCTATCCTGAGGGTAGAACAAGAGAACCTTATTCTTAAAGTCTAAACAAGTAAACCCTCTTCACCTTCACATATCCTTGCTTTTATAAACATTTCGACCTGTAAATTCTACAAGTACTCTTGAAAAGTTACAAATGCTGCGCCGATTTAGTATTTTAGTCGTTTTTGTTAAAGGAGATATGACAATAGTTGGAAATGAATTAGGATATTTTGTGCCAAATGCTGCAACTTAAAATGGTAACTTCTGCCATTATTCTGGAGCTGCCCCACAGCATAGATTAAGATATTTCTATATGTCGGTCATATTTTGATATTGAAGAACGCATAGCTCATATTGATGACAGTCGACTCAAGCAGTTCACGGAGGAAACGCTCTGATATGATATCATCAAGTAGAAGTAAATATAATGACAATGCTAAAGGTGACAGTGAAGTTACGAATGGCATAGAGTCTAGATCAGCGAATGAAGGAGAACAAGTCTGTAAAACACGATGTGAAAAAAAAATAACAAAGGGAAATAAACTAGACGAAGGCTAAAGACAGCAATCTAAATAACAGAGGCACTAACAAAATAAGCGAATGATAAATATTGTTTCAGTCAGTGATCTTTTGTTTGAAGTTTGTTTGAAGTCAATAAATTCAGAAATTTAATAATTTATTTACTTCAATATGGAAGTAGTTGGTGTGGGTGCTCCAGAATAGGCGATGTTCATAGCCATATTCTACCTGGAGTAGACGTGTTGTGGCATATGTTTTGACACGCATTGATCAATCTACAAAATATCTGAATAAAATATGTAGTACTAACGGCAGGTGTTAAGTCATTCAAGTATGGGTCAAGGTTACTGCATATTCGTCAAATTGGCAAAATTTTAAAAGAAAATCGGGGTGGTTTTTCACCAAAACCATCTACGGATACGAATCGCTCTAAATGCGTTGCATACACTCGCTACAATAACAGTAAAAATGGTCAACAAATGATACTGCATTTGAATAAGGAATTTTTACTAAATGATATAGCCTGTTATTAGCCAGACAACGATTATAATATTGATCAATTTTTAGAATACTCACGAAAATATGAACTTGAATGTTCACTTTTGTTGTAAACTCTGGCGTGGCTATATGTGCATGCTAGATGAATGCCATTTTTCTTTTACAATGGATTTGATTCTAGTTGATCGTACATGGAAATAGAACAAATATCGTACTAGTGACATAGACGTTAATAATTTATTTGTAGAAAAAGATTACACATGTGCACTCGGGCTGTGTTCTAATTTAAAATGCAGTAAAATAGAGAATGTTGTTGATTTCGAAACAACTGTCGAAAATATTAAAAACATGTATTTGACAGTAGTACGTGAATATGATATTGAAATACGCATAGACAAAATGACCAAACATAGTTGGACACAACAGAAGACCGAAACTGAAGAATAATATGAGTTCTCTGACAACAAGTCTACCGATAACGATCATTAGAGTTACTAGAAACACATTGTTTAATTTGGTTCAAGGTTGTCCCAAACTGAATATATGTTCTTTATCTTGGATGATACATGTATTCTTATTGACATATAAAATCCTTTTACAAAATAAGAAGTTTCACTATTGTGAAGGATTCATCGATTATACCTCATCCTGTGAGCGGTAGCTCTCTCTATCATCAATATCTTCTCTTTATTCATCTTTTTCTCTCCATCTCTTTTTTACATGCACATAGAAATGCTGCAATTCGCATGCTATTTATCAGCTATTCTTAACTTGTTCTTTCTGTTTTCGCTTCTTCATACATTTTGTGTTGTATTTCTTCCGTGAATATATGAAAGAATAATGTAGAAACAACTCAAACTGTTATAACTAGCAGTAATTTTTCGAAGGACAAGTACGTTAAATGAAGATATATGTTACACATCGCTGCCAAAACACCACTTTACTACGTTGCATTCAACATTATTCAATTGTATAGAAAGGTACGAATTATTTTGATCTTTATTCCTTCAACAATAACAATCTTGACTGATTTTCAGGAGAATAGGCAATTAAAATATAGGTTTAAGTATTCTAGTAACATTTACTGTCACATCTTCACTCTCACATTCACACCCATATCTTTTATCTTTTCGACCAAAAAAGTCTCTGTAATTATTCATCTAAATGCAAAAATAAAGAACCATTGTATATCAACACATTAAGTTTTGGCGCACACAAAGGTAATATATGAAGCAAAATAAGAAAAAGAAATAAATATATGCATCATTATATAATCATAACAACTGATGAGAAAAAACCAACTGAAAGGTGAAATATATATTAGTCATTTTCAATGAATTTGAATACATTAAAATTGTGCCGAGAGTAGATTTGTTTTGGAATAAAGTAAGTACGTATAAGTGATCGTAATTAATTTAACATTACAAAGAGTTTCATTTTGAAAAAATAAGTAATGATGAAAATGTTGCTGTATATGTAGATTTTTCGATTCGAATCAATTATGTAATTATTACTAGATAAAATTCTTTTGTTTTTATCATTACAGTTTATTACATTCTTAATTCATCAGTCAATGTGTTTTTTGATAAAATTAACTAATCGAATAGTTGTATTGATTTGTCTTTTTCTTGGGAATATTTAAAATGTGCCTCTGTTGAATAATGTCGATTCGAATTTTCAGGAGTGGCTATATACAGATGAATTTTTTTTGTCTAAAGAGAATATATTTATAGTGTTCAATAATTCTGATCTATGCTGAAAATCAATGACACATTGAACTTTAATAGAAGGTGCATATAATGTATGACCGTATTTTCTTTTCTGACTGTAGCACACTTCCAACTTATTTTCAAATACAGTTCTGAATTCATTCGATACAGATTTGTTTTTGTTTTTTACAAATTAGTCAATTTTGTTTTTTAAAAAGAATTTCCTTTTTTCGTTTTCGATATGACAGGATATTTTACATGAAATTGTGCATTTTTTTATTTTCTTTCCAAACCTTTGGAATAAATAGTTGGGACCGAGGCATTTTGAAATAGAAAGTCTCAAACCATTAAAAAAGTTGTTTCTTGAAAAGTCCATTTAATACCCATGTTTGAATTGAAAGTATCTTGAGCATTTTTATTCCTTAAGCTAATATTGGCATAATTTTGTTCAGTATTAAAGTCAGTATTCAACGAGAGAAAAATCAAGCTTTAAAAGACTGAATTTGGATTTGGAAAACGTTAATTTTATCGATGCATTCAAAAGTAACATCAAACTTCAGATCGGAATCTTTTTCTACCAGTCAATCAACCGTACCAAAAACTTGACAAAGTTCATTCATAGATAGGACATGATATTTTCTAAATTTTGCTGTCAAAAGCTTGACTTTTCACAGCAAGTCATATAAAAAATACGCGAAAATTTTATGGGTATTTGGAGAAGATAGATTTTCACAAGTAGCTGAGTGACTAGATATTGATCTTTGCAATTGTACACCAATAAAATGACCACTCTGAAAAACAACATTGGTTTTCTTGACTTGACAGATAGGAACTTTTCTTTGAGTGTTCTTCAAAATATTTAATTCGTAATACTTTTTCATGCTGTTGCCTTTCATTCAAAAAAAAGTAAACTTGTCTATCACGAAAGATTGACTTTGATTTCCTTTTCTATCTGCGATTAATACAACGATGACCAGAAAATAAAAATTATTTCAACTAAACATTACTTTATGAATTGTCTTGCTTAAATATTTTTATAGAAGTTTATTACTAGTAAAGTTATGCAGGTTTATATTACAACAACAGTTGGAGGTTCAAGAAACTATGTCTTCGATGTTGAACAAACAACAACTATTCGACAACTCAAACACTACTATCTTAAGAAGGCCCATCAAGAGGAAGATCCTAAAAACTTGCTTCTAGCTCTAAATGCAATTAAACTGGATGAAGATGATAAAACGCTTTCGGATTATAGTATAGGACCAGATTCTATGCTTACTTTGACTTATAATAACTTTACGGGTCGTAATCCGAATATCGGAGTATCGTTTGTTGATGTCAATAATGATGCAGGTTTAAAAAGAAAAGATTGGGCAAAAACTGCTCCAAAGTGGCGAGAAGCATCTGATGGCTTGTGTTTAGAAGGAATATGTAAAAATGAAACATGTGAAGCTAACAATCAAAAGGTCATTATGTCCATGGGGTACACTGAGTTTGATATTTTGAAAGATCCAAGTAGGAAAACAACAAAATGTCCGAGATGTTCCAAATATGTTAATCCAACATTGTGTGCTTTTAATAATTGTTGGTGGAAATATGAAGGTATAAAACAACCAAATGAATCTGAAGAACCTAAACTCATCGAAAGTGATTGGTATCATGCAGATAATGCCTATCATTATTTTGATNGTGGAAATATGAAGGTATAAAACAACCAAATGAATCTGAAGAACCTAAACTCATCGAAAGTGATTGGTATCATGCAGATAATGCCTATCATTATTTTGATGAATATACAAGTGGAACTGTACAATGGCGACATTTGAAATTGATTGCCGTAAAAACTAAACCTAATAACGGATGTATATTGCTATGACGGTTTGCGTAAAACAAAATGTATTTGATTAAAGTATATCATAACATGAAATCTGTAAAATAAAAAGCATTGCTGAGATTATTTGAATTTTTAGATTTCCTTGAGCAATTTCTTAATTTATGAAAAAAATTATTTTTATCTCGCATTATCTATTATTAATTGCGGAAAATATGTCTAAGACCGGAGACGGAATTGGTTTCATATCGAACTTGTTAGAAACTGAGTCAATTCGATTAGGTTCCAAAAAAAACATGAACCGATCTCATTTGCATGTAAAACTTAATGTTTTTTTGTTTCTTATTAATCATTTGGAATGATATCTAAATATGTATCTCTTAAATTCAAAGTATTTTTAATGTCCGAATTAACTTCTTTCTAATAATGGCTCCTGTACGTTCCATTGTTTTCTGGTAGAATCTATTCAGTCCCGACAAATGCTTTACCGCCAAATTCCAACGCGTTTTTTATCAGACGAGTCCCGTTCAGTACCGAAGACTATTGACAGATATTTAGATGAAAACTATCGGAATTAGTCTAAAAAATTTGTGTTGGAAGCCAATTCGAAGAAAGTCATCGGAAGGTGATAGATCCCTTATCGGTTGGCATGGATGGTGTGTTCCTGGAATGTTTTCATAGAGATAATATATTTGGTTCGTTAACTAACACTACTAATCGCTAATGCACAGCCATGCAAAAGCAATTTTGATCTTGCTTTCCGATCTTAATGATGACATCTGAAAATAACAAGTATATATCTATATTCAATCGTACTCAGCTTTCAATTTCATAAGTCACTTTTTTTGTTAATATCACTTTGTTATTTCCCAGTGGATAAGTCTCACTAAAGAACTCGAATTAGTATGTGCGTGGTTGTGGTTGTATGTATGTTTCTTTTCTTTGCCTACAACAGACATGTTTCAACCAAATAAAGTATTTATATAAGATGAGCCATATTCGGTCGGTATGCCTGTATTTGTCCTGTTCTGTTACTCATAGTTGTATATTATTCATTTATGGTTCTGTTGATATTTCTTTTAAGGGTGGAGTGGGGTGGGTGTTGGATGTGGCTAAGAGTGTTTGTAGGTATCGATTTCACCGTGAGGCATGCCAACACCCACACCCAAAATATTAAAATTCTATCAGCGCTTATATTAGTGAAGGTAAAATTATTCGCTGTAGCAATAGATGTATTGAATGCGACATACCTGGACCAGTGTCAGAGCATAGAAATTGATCCTGGAGCAAAGTTTTGCATAATATATTTGGGCTAGATGAGCAGTTTGGATCAGTTTGTGCTGCTGTAAAATCATTTCTGTGACACAATTTTCTTATGCGACGTTTTATATTATCGCGAGATGTTAAACAAGTAACAACTTGATCAGACATATCTAGAAGGAACAAAGAAGAGATATTTATCAGTAAAAAGTTTTGAAAGAACATCTGTCCCCTGAAACAATTAGCGACAATGCCATCTAGTGTTTCTTGTGTATTACGAGCACGATGAACAAGCTGCTCATCAAATGCGAAGTTCTAATACTGCAACATCAAATCTGAAAATATGTTCGGTTGACGGTTTTACGATATTATAAGTGATATTACGTGTATGTAAACGAGAATGACAATGATATGATGAATATTTTATGCATCGCCAATAAGTTTTTTCATTTGTTAATCGATATTTTATGTATGAATAACCATAATAATCGAGACGTGGCTTTGTTGCCTTGTATCGTGTGCTGATATTGTTGCTATGTTAAAGAATATATTCTCTCATCTAAATAACGCTCTTTTATATACTTACAACCGTAACTAATTATCTTTTTCCTGTTTATTAAGTTCATCAAATTAGAAGATTAAACCTATGATGATTTTCTTTATTATGTGGGGTGTGGGTGTGGGTGTGGATGTAGGTGGGTATGAGTGTGACAGGTATGTGTGGTTGTGACTGCTGCCTTCTCTCACACCCACACCCACGCCCACACCCATTTCATTACTGAAAAGAAACTTTCAAGAGAATTTTACTTTGGGAACCAACGTCTGCATTGACGAAAGCATGATAAAATTTATAGGAAAAAGTTCGTTGAAGCAATATATACCTTTGAAGCCCATAAAGCTAGGATACAAAGTGTGGTGTTTGGCAGATTG
The DNA here is from genome assembly GCA_905329745.1 of Rotaria sp. Silwood2. Lineage (NCBI taxonomy): Eukaryota > Metazoa > Rotifera > Eurotatoria > Philodinida > Philodinidae > Rotaria > Rotaria sp. Silwood2. Next base: position 5,387 of record CAJNSZ010001384.1, on the reverse strand, counting down.
CTCAACCGGATATCTTTAAAATTTCAATATCTACTCTGGCAAACAAGAGAATAGACAAGGAACATTAGGTGAGATTGTTGTATTGAAGCTTATTAGCAAAATTAATCTAGTAGAACACCAGTTATTTTTTGACAACTATTTTACATCGATCACTCTACTGTTGCAACTGGAAAGGAAGAAAATCGGAGCAACTGGCACAATCAGAACTGATCGAAAGTTATTTCCAAAAGAACTCTTACAAAAAGATAAACTAAAACGAGGTGAATATAAGTATTGTACTTATAACCAAATATCAGTGGTCAAGTGGCAAGACAAGAAACCGGTATTTATTTCAAGTAATTGTTTTGATCCGAGAAAAACGGAAACCGTTACTAGAAGACAAAAAGATGGCTCGAAACAAGTCATTATTTGTCCACAACTGGTATTTCAATACAATAAATACAAAGGTGGTGTTGATAGGTTTGATCAACGAATCTCTTGCTATTCAATTGACAGAAAATCCAAGCGAAACTGGTTCCGTATATTTATTTACTTTCTTCAAGCAAGTCTTTCGAATGCATTCATCTGTTATAATGATTTGAGTGAACAGAAGATAGCTTACATAGAATTCCTCTCTTCTGTCTCCACGTCACTAATTGCTGATCAAAAGTCATCGAAAACAAAAGGTGCACCGATTCACTTTTCCATCAAAAAGCGAAACCAAATTCAACAAACGTTGCCAAATAAATCTTCACCTAGTAAATTACTAGCACATATGCCTATAGCTGAGTCTAGAGGAAGATGTCGGTACTGCAGTACAAGGTCAAGTCCAGTGTTTAGCAGCATAAAATGCAGTTTTTGTGGTGTTTCTCTTTGTGTGAAACGAAATAAAAATTGTTTTTTGTCATTTCATGAAACATTTGTATAAGGTTTGAAATCAATAAACTTTACAACTAAAGTTTCCATTCAAGAACAACAAAATTTAATAAAACCTACATTGACTAAATTATATGAACGTGAAAAATAGCTTTCTCATGTGTTTCTCTGTGTAAAATGAGCTAATCTGACAGTCTCGTTTACGTCAATTCAGAAAAAATAATTTCGAACTCAAAGGGTTAATACCTTTACAAGCATGATTCAAAGCTTCTTCGACGATTTCTTCACTTTGATTATCAATTGCACTTGTACCTATATATGTTAATTAATCATTAGTATAGTTGCATTGTAAGAAGCGGTATCCGCGAAAAAAACCTCCATAATATATAAACATTGGTAATTTGAAAATAAAGCGGCTAACAATAGCATTAAAAATGAAATAATTAGATGAAGTATTGAATAGAAATGGTTCAAATTATCACAGAGATAAATATTGTACTACTTCATGATCTAAATTTCATGGTTATTCAAAAAAATAAAAGAGAAATATTTATATTCTAAAACATGTTTGAATGAGTTCTTTTATTGACGTTCGAATAGAGAAGAGAAGCTGAAGAATAGAGAATTTCATACAAATTTTCTTATGGTATGTTCTTTTCAAAGAGATCATCTGCTCGATGTTCTCATTTATAACAAAAGTAGTCTCATCTTGTTCCATGTTGTAATCACCATAGAATTTCAACAGATGGTTTTTCTTAAGCATAGTTACTAAAAATCCACTTCATACTATATTGATTGTGATAAACGGTCTCATTCCTAGTAAGCAAATTCTATATTATATGATTAAATAGAAAACTTTCTAAAATTTGAATATTGATGGCATATTAAATAACTATGAAAAGAATCAAGATAATTAAAATTTACAATATTTATTAAACAATTCAATTTTACATTGTAAAAAAACATAAAGAATATTATTCAATAATATTTAATTGTATATAGTCAAATAAAATATTGCGATAACCGTAACCAAATCTAATTCGAAAGCCAAAATAAATATCCGATAATTCGAATACTTTGATTTTACCCATTGTTTCATTAAACCAATTAGTATTTCCATATAATAAATAGTTTGATTCAAACCAATCAAAATTCATTTTTTCTCGATTACATTCGCAATCAAGACCATGATCAGCTAAAGCATAAAAATAACATTCTATTTCTTTTTCCGCTTCCTGAAATTCACTACAACATTCATTATAGTATGCTAAATAGTTATTGTGCTTATCCAGTTTAATACGACATACAATTTCATAGATTCCAGGTAATATTGATTTAAATTTACCTTTTATACCACTTAAATCCATCCATCGAGTTGTATATAAACGGACACATCGACCTGCTGAACTATTTGGATCATATTCATGATTTAAATATTCCTGCTTTAGATATTTTCGCACGGGACAGGATCTATGACATGGTGTACAACGAAGATCTATGCCAGACAAATCAACACCTAATAAACGTTTAGCTTCAATAAAATAATAATAAATTAATTTACACATTGATATTTGTCGAATATTTTCATCATTTAAATATTTATTTCTATTCAAATAAGATTCATAGAATTCTTCAATTGTTAAAGACATTTTTAATGTATTTGTACGTGGACGTCGTTTTTGTCTAATTATACTTTTATAAGCTATATAACCATCACTATTATCTTTACCATTTAATACATTCCATAACCAAATATTACACATTTCCCACTCTAAATGTCGTCGAAAACATTTTTGAAACTTTTGTATATCTTCTTCTGTTCGATATAAATCATAAGCAGAATTTTTCTTGTTTTGAAATATTTCATTAAAATAACGATGATATAATCTCGATCCAAAATGATTTTGAATTAACATCATCCAAAAATAATCATTATTTTCAATTAACATATAGAATTTTTTGCATGTTTTTGATAAATTAATGACATCGACGAAAGATAAATATTTACATATATTATATAAAACATGATGTGGAACATCATTTATATTCATTTTAATCTGAAAAAAAATCATAATGTAAGAAATCATCTGACAAAGAAAAAAAAACAAAAAAAAATCAGTTTTTGAACCAATACCATCACGATCAATCGCCTTCATCAGCATTATCATCATTGTCACCATTGTCACTGTCCTATCGTTAAGAATAATTTAAGATTAATAAAAAAAACACAAATAAAGCTTACGGAGAGTGTTATTCGATGTTCACTCCTAAAAACAACATTTACATTTTAATAATTATAGATAAATTAAATTAATGAATACTTACATAAATGAATCAAAATTATTTTTGATCTAAAACAGCAAAAAAAAATAAATGATTAGAAGTACAAAATGTTTTCTTACTTTATTAATCATTGGCATTCGGTCAGTTCGTCGTTTTTCTTTTATTACATCATCGAGTAAACGGATATTATTATTGATCGATTTAAATATATTCTTGAAGTTATCGTACGATTGAACATTTACTGTTTTCTAAAATAATCCAAAAAAAATTGATTTATTTTGTATTTTTCAATAATGTTTTACTCACAAAATATTCTCGTAAAGCTTCAAGAAAGTAGATCAAGACTTTTAATCCCTTGGTAATATTTTGTACTTGTGTTTCATGATCTAACCATTGGTTAAACGCATATTCAGCATCGGCATTACCATTGTTGAAAATAAACATCATAGCATTAAAATACACTCTAAAAATGAAAAAAATGAAGAAGATTTTTTTTTAGGATATAAATATCTACTTTGTCGATCGTGTATCATCACAATAATCGCAAATGATATAGATTAAACGATATAACATTCGTTTATCAATGGAATTTAATTCATTTAAATCGGTTATCGTCGGAACACGATGATATAAATTTATCGTTGCATCGAAAATCGATTTTGCAACTTGATCATCAACCTGATAATGACCAACTAAGTGACCAATTATCTTTGATTCCAATGTTTCCAATGGAAGTGCCTCGGCCATAGATAAAGTTTTTGATGTATCTCAACAAGATACTTTTCACTGAACAAAGATGAACTAAAATTGAGTTAATAAATGCTTTGAATAATGCTGAAAATTAATCTAAAATGAATTAATTAAATTTTCAATGATTTTTTGTTTATCAACACCAAGTGGTGGATGTATTAGATCGAAGTGATTAATATAAACTTTTGTTGAGATTTTTTGACATATACATAAAAGATCATTTAAAGTACAATGATGTTGAATTATTTATGTTGCTTCTTCAATTGTTTTTTTTGTCTAATTACCATCGATATAGAAAAACAAATTTTAGTTTTCCGAAAAGATTTCAATAAGTTTCTTTATTAATTTTATAACTCAATTCGTGGATTCTGAAAGATTTTTGTCAATTCAATTGAAATCGATTTATGAATCGAATTGAATTTTCCAGCTCTGTTCCTTTGAAATCGTCTTTCATAAATAGAATTGAAAAGAAGAAATATTCAATTGCATTTGTTATTGAGCGAAGACCACCTTGAAGAGCATCTTTCAATTGATTTAATATATATATTGTTGAACCTTTGTAGCTGATCTGGAATCTTTCCAACCTTGAACAAATGTATATTTTCCTTCACCCTAAACAAACGTTTTAAACATAAAAATAAACTCAAATGAAAAGCATTTACCAAAACATGTTCATAAACATCTTCGACAAAACCAAGACATTCTTTTGTTAAATTGTCAATAGAACTAATTGAGAAAAAGAATTGAAACTATCATTTAAAGATACTCATGTTTTTGTACTTCATAGCTTCCCCACCACATGCTAAAGTTAACCGTTCCATATTTCGATGTTTAGCACGTCTTAATGCCAAGATTTGGTCTTTGGTCAATACATAAAGTGAGATTGGATCAATACCTTTTTAATTGATGATAACAAATGATTTGTTTTTATCATTACCCGAACAAACTTTTCGTATAAATTCAACTATTTTTTTGAACACGATCATTAATAAATTTACGTTTAGATGTAACGAGACGATCACATTCTTCAGTATTTTTATAAAAGAAACCAGTATTAATTTCTCTAGAAAAAAGCCAAATCTTATTTCAATTAATCACATACGTTTTTTCGTATTCCATTGAAATATTACAAGTTAATATATAAGCATTTTTAAGTGCTTTAGACATCGATGGATGACGAACACCATAATCATGAACAATACCGCGTACAAGACATGAATCACCTTCAGTTCGATGTTGGATCTCCATAATTTCAACCATGTTTAAATCATTTGGTTGATCTGGTTGATTCAGAGCTAATATAGCATCAACAAGAATCTATTTTTTTGAAAACAAATAATTTGTGTGATGAAAGAATAAAAAATACGAACATCAGTGAGAATGTCAGCATTTTCAAGAGATAATTTTGTACGTAAAGAAGTACGAGTCATTTGAAGGAGTATTTCATGATCAGTTGTTATAGGTATTTTAAGTTTGTCATGTTACTCGTAATGCTTCCT
>CAJNSZ010001383.1:0-28389 GCA_905329745.1 Rotaria sp. Silwood2 | reverse complement strand
TCTCCTTCCGCAGACGTAACAGATACTTTAGTATTGTCGCTCCATTCTCATGGACTATAACAGACATGCTTGTGAAATTAGTGTGAAACAGAATTGAACTTAAAATATCTGTTCTTTGTTCGTCTTTTGCATTTTACTTCAGCACTCAGCATACTAATATTTGATTAATTGAATCAACTAAATGCGTAGATGAGAACAACAAGTTAAGATCTCTGAGGAGCAGTACATAAAAGTATACTATTTAGTATTCGTAGCTATTGCTATTTCGAATGAGAATATACTCCAATAAGCTTGTAGCAAATTTTTCTCATGTCTATTGATTGAATTATTGATGTACATCATCGAAAATGATAATTCATCAACTTCCAATGACAAATTTACATTTATTATGAATGAAAGAGTTTAATGTTTATCAAATGATTTTGTTTTACTTGATATCGTGTACTATTAAGTTAACCTTGTTATTTAATTTTGAATTGCTGTAATATAATGTCATCAGTCATTTTTGAGCTTGAATAAGAAAACAAATATTCTCTTTCACATTTTCTATTATGAAATATATTTGAGACATTTGAGATGTAAATATACACAATCACTCTAGTGATATGATATGCGTTAGTTCTATCTTAGATTTCAGCATATATCAAGAGCATGACGAATGAATACGATTGATTTACAACACAAAAAAAAAGAAGAAAAAAACCAGTTGACAACTCCTATTCTCTCTCGACTCCACATCACGTAACAGACGATTTCTAACATTAAATAAAACATGCCGATTTCAAGTGGTTTCTCACAAGATCCAAATATAAATTATTATGTAAGAAACATTGATTACTATGTTAACTTGAAATTTATTTTGATTTATACAGGTTCGTAGGCCTGGTAAAACAGAGCTTTTAGACGAAGCAATTTATTACAAGCGTGATGAACCTTTTGAACGACCTGTTGAGGTATTTTTTAGGGTTTTTATTTAAATTCTTTTATCAGCTTTTCTTTGAGATTGTCAATCGGCCAGTTATCAAGGAGACAGTTTTTATGCCAGATCGCAAACCACCTCCCTTAGCTTCTACACGAGACATGTATGCAGTAAGTAATTATAATAATATGAATTTATAAAAGAACATAGCTATAGGTCTCTCCTGAACCGAGACCAACGATATATACAACAACATCAAATGCTGCTCCGTCTACTTCATTCAATCTCATTCGAGCTTTAGGATTGAATGCTGATTGTCCATGTTGGGCATGGTTATGTATTGTTTTTAGCTTTATCCTATTACTTGGTCTTATTGGCATGTGTTTATATTTTATTCTTGGTATGTTTCTCCTTTCATTTTAATTGGAAACCAAAAGAAAACAATTTTCTATTTTTATTATAGAACGCGAAGGATATATCTAATCAATCCTACTCATTCTTATCGATATACTTTAATATCTTCGTATTTATGTATTGTTAATGTGAATTGTTTGTCATTATCAATCATATATTAAAAAATAGTGTTTACTATTTAGATTTATACATTATACATATGACAGTTTATTCTAAAGCATATAAATCGAAGCAAACAATGAAACTTTTTATTTGAATCGAAACTAAAACCTATCAATTAGAGTTAATTTTTTTTCTAATGAATACCTATTTGATGCTGCAAGTTTACAAAAAATAATTTCGTGCCGACGAATAAATTGTTTGTTGAAATGAATCTGTTTTACAAGATGTTTAATTTTATTAGCATCATCTTCATGAATGTATGTTTGATAGAGTGTTTCATAAGTCTTGAGACTTGACAAAAGAACTTATATACAGCTAGAGAATAACGCCTAACCGAATGTTTTCATATGAGCCTTGAGTACTCGTGCCAATCTTTCAAATGACATATTATTGAATAAAATCTTCTCTTGTAATAATAAAAATATAAACATGAGAATGAAAGGACAAATTTTACGCAATCCATCTACAAGATGTGTTATTACAAAAAAACATTATTTTATAAATACGCATACTAATCTAAATATTAATTTGCCAAGTCTCTCGGAAATTGTATTAATCATTTTTTTTCATTGTTTGCTCAATCTGGTTTTTATTTGTTTAAAGCTTGAAAATTTTTCTTATCATACTTTTTTCTTTACTATTTTCTATATATTTTCAGGAAGTCATACGTTAGCAAATTTAGCGTTATCTTCTCGAGATAAAAACTTAATTTATTCAATAATTCATCAATAGTCTAAAATGCAATCATTGTTCTTTGTATTTTGTTCCTGAGCGTGACATTTTCATACATTTTATCCATTTCAATTTGATCATTGAACGCATAGATTCATTGGACATTGAACCAGTGGATTCCAATGGGCATCGAATAAACGTTGAAGATAGATAATTATTGGTTTCTACTACACTAAAAAACATTCAGTAAGAGGTTATTCTCTGTCTGAATATAAGCTAATTTTGTTACGTCTCAAAACTTACGAAGCATCTTATAGCATGAAAGAAAAAGTGGAAAGTCATATAAATGATGACCATAACAGGAAAAATTCATAGAATAACATGAAACTAAAACGAGCAGAATGAAAGGAGAAATCAAATACATAAGCCTATCCATAGTGAGTATGACAACAAGAGAAGCGTATCATGACAGGTACAAATCTTGTGACAGTATCCAAGTAGATGCAGGACATAGCAGAACTGACTCTATACAAAGCTTGTTGTTTTGGCAATGATTATTTCTTTCAAACTGAATTTTTCGGTTGATACAATTTGCAATGAATAATAGTTCTTCAGTCGTTTTACTAAGATCTCATACTTTTTTTTTGCTGACCTCTATTGATTTATGTAGGTTATTGCTCCTGTGGTTTCATAGAAATACATATAGTATTTTAACATCTGGGAATCTCTTTGAACGTATTATGGAAATTATTCTTTTAAGTTACATACGGTATTATGTCTGAAGAATTTATTGTCATTGCTGAACGAATTAGTCTGACACATATTTTCAACCAAGCAAACTGCGCGATTATCTGTAGTGAGAGACGGTCGAGAAAAGAAATCTGAGAGAAATACAGTTTTCTATGTTTTCACAGTACTTAGTTACATCTGTTTTCGATCTATATCTTCTTCAATTCTGAAATACACATCGAAAAACATAAAAATGTAAAAACATGTTGTTACATAATTCAAATTTCAGTGGCATTCACTTAAGAAATTATAATTTCCTTTGTCATTTCATTCGTCACAGTTGAGAATATACCAACTCTGAAAGTTTTATGCAAATGAGAAAGTTTTGTTGCACAGATATAGTTAACTCTTTCGCAGAACAAAACATTCGCTCTGTCAAATCAATACGAAGTCACGTCGCAAAACATTTTTTAGAAAAATTTTTAGTTAATAGGTTATTATAATATTGTTAATCGCGTTGGAATTATCGAAAGGATTTGAAATATGAACTGCAACCATGCTTCACAACTTTATATTAAACCAAAAACTCAAAGACTAGGAGAAATGTGCATAGATGACATCATTATCCTTATGTAATAATTATTGTATCTGTTGCATTGATATAACATTGATAATAGATATAGAAGCGCTTCTTCTTTTTGTTAAAACAAAATCGAACCGCGCACTATTCGACTTTTTGAAAAATTTAAACCGAACCGATTTTAAGTTCTTGCTTATTTGTTACGTGACATAGCAAGATGACGAGAATTATCGTTATCATACAGCACAGCATGCACATTAAGTTGATTGAGTGGTTATTATTTTATGGTCTTTGGTAGTATTTCTTTAAGGAGAATGATCTATAAACAGGCAGTGCAGAACAAATTAAGTATTAATAATATTGATTGTCATTAAGTCATGACACGTTTGTCGCGTATACGACAACCTAGAACGAACTCATCCCGTCGACATCAGATCGGTCCGATCGGATATCGTCGATGGGATTGGATGATATTGAAGTGATTGGTTTTGATATATGGGTAATACTTTTTCTGACGAAACGAAACTGTTTTCACTTAAGATAAATAAAATCTATCTAATTTGAATAAAGAAAAAAATTAAGCTTTGCTAAAGTAGATTAATATGTAATTAGAATATTATGACAATGTGAACATTCTATTGAACTAGTCGAGTTAGACACAATAGGAATTAATACAAAAAGATGCGCTCATTTTTATTCATTTCTTGTTTTTGTGAAACTCACATATATTTTCGAAGAAAATAGTGAGTGCAAATCTTAAGATCACCTTTTTGCGGATTACCCAATCTTCCCTTCCTCCTCCCCATTGAAGACACTTAGCAACGGAAGCCCTCATTATAGTCCTTAGCACTCAAGGATAATATGCGTCAGATTTTCTATTCTTTTTTGCAAAATTGATCAAGTTATAATTTTGAAAAATAATGAATATCCTTATTTGTGAGTTGATTAATATATACGATAGTACGTAAGATCTGCTGTAGATATCATGAATATCTAAAACAGACTTATTTGTCAATTATTTCCATGATTATAATAATAAGAATGTTAAATTAAGAAAGACGAATTAAAAAAAAATGAAAAATAATGAGCGGATAAAAACAATGCAAACAACAAATAGGGCACCCGTAGAAAAAGATTAAAAGAATTCTGTTTGAAATGCAGAAATTAGAGAGATTCTTACTCTAGTGATTGATTATCCTGCAAAACAATTTTGGTCTACAAAAGATTTTTCACTTTACTTTTTTTGTATTAGTTTAATGAACCTAAAGAGCATATGTGAGTTTCATATTTCAGCCCCAAAGGGACTGCGTCAAGAAGCTTTTGTTATTTAGACTTATTTTTTGAACTTTAATTTAGTAAATTAGTAGGTTCTAATAAAGATGTTATCATTCATTTTATATTCTTTATCTAGAGTTCTAATACCCCAGATTGTAAAAGTCATGAGTGACTCGAAAACAATGATAAATGGCTAACATTCCGATGATCGTTTACGTTCCAGCAAAAACAATCTTTATTCCAATCACTGATTTTACCTCATTTTTGAGATATTTTTACAAAGAATCAAAAAATGTATCTCATAAATATCATTAGAAATTTTTTTGATGACATTTGATAGATTTCTTAAACTTTGCTGTTTTGTTAATAGGAGACTCCAATTAATTTTTTTAAGCCGGTTTTAGTATCGATAGATAGATTTTGTTGAGATCTATGCAACAATATGGCATGCACTCTATCAAAATGTTTCTATCTCTTGTCACACAATGATTGACATGATATTAATAATAAGTTATCGAGTAAATGTATACATCTTCGCATATGCTTCCTTCATAATTTTTTTCAACAGTAAGTTTTATAGATGATACAAATGCGTTCTTTTGTCTTCTAGATTCTTCGTAAAAAGTTTACTAAAATTTCATTGATGTTGCTCACAGCATATTGAAAAAGTAGCTAGTAAACTTTATAGAACGGCAAAAAATGACTGTTGTGAGTTACTTGATAGAAAATACATCCATAGATATGATTATTGTGTTTGTATGACCTTCTTTTTCATATATCTACATTTAATATAGCTTGTGATGATAAATCCGTATGAAGAAAAGATAAATGTGTAATAGAATGCTTCATATAATAATAGAAAGTATAAGTAGAATGCTACCAAGGGCACGATTCGAGTAATGAAAATGAGCCATATATGACAGAAAGTAGTGTAAATATAACAGTGGAGGATCAAAATAAGGTCTTAATACTGCCCATTGGCTTTTGATTGAAACGATCCTAAACAGTACCGTTTCAGATGATCTGAATGATTGACGCTTATGTAAGTGTCAATTCTATGGTAAATTTGTATGTTATCTATCTTTTGACTTATATCATTATTGAATGCTTGAATATAATGGTAAGATAAAATAAATATTTTTTATCTAATTAGAATCGTTATATAGCTTTATTATTTAGCTTTTACAAATTAATAGTTAGTACAAACAAATTAGTTTTATTTTATGCTTTGTATATTGTTTCTTGACATGCGTTATTCTACAGAAAATATAATGACAAGTTCAAATAAAGTATTTTTTATATGTTGTTTTCCAATCTATTTTTTTAATACTGAAAAATCGACATTTTTGAATTTCAATCGGAAATAAAATTTGATGTATTTTAATGGCTTAAAATGCTTAAAAGAAGTTAATACATTCAAATGTATTGACTTCAATAAATATTTTCAGTCATTGAAGTGCATCAAATTTTTAATACATTGGAAAATATTTGAAAAGTAATGTATGTAATTATATTATGATACAACTTATATCATTAATGCGTTCTCTATTTTAATTCATTGCAATCCATGAATATATCAACGCACTGTAATTCGTGAAATAGATTGTATTATCACGTAAATGCGTCCATTATTTTTCTATGATAAAACAATCCATTATAGTGTCAATTATTTCAAAAATTACCTACACTGGATGAACCAAAAGCATCCAGGTTCTAATGTGCGCTGCACAGTATATAAAATAGTCCTGTGTTGATCATAGCATACAATTATTCGACCGTTTTCGAGTAAATTATTCGATATACCAGATATCTTCTGGTTGACAGTATTTTAGCGATTGTGCCAAACGGTATGACGTTTGCAACCATCAATCATGAAATATATGAGTATGTACTATTAGTCTGGCATCCCACCAAGCATTTCAGAAAAAACAGGAAAAAAGAGGATAATTAGTTTCAAGAAAACGAGGATTTTGAATGAAAAAAGAGGAGTTTTTTTTCAGCCTTCAACCCTACAAGAAATATTCGTGCTGAAGCAAAAATGACGTGCAGTCGACAACCTATCGGTTCTATTTAATGTCTACTTAGAAAGATGCATTTTGTCAAAGAACTCTTTAGTAGTTCACATATAGTTTTATTTCATTTCATATGTACATGATACAAAACAAGAAAATCACAAAAAATGGCACCAAAAGAAAAGTTTCAAAACCATAAATTACTAAATTAATCTTATTAAATTTAAACAAATAAAAATATTTCTTTTAAAACTGATCATTCGCTGTTGTTGTCATGTTTTGTTTTTTCTTTTGTACATGAGAAAGAACATTTTTTCTTTTACTTTGAATTTTTAATAATTCGTGGGTTATTTTGAAAAGTTCATCTGAGATTAATTTAACTTGTTCATCACCAGCTCCAATTAATGCATTTGCGGCTTGTGCATCAATAATATCAGCTTTTTTCAAAGCATTATCAAGTCGTTGTCGACCTTCACCCACCAACAATTGTGCTTTCTTTTGTTCATCTTGTAAACCCTTTTGCCTCGACAACAACTGATTTTCTCGATCAATTAATTTTTTCATTTCTTCATTTGTATGTTCATGTTTTTCACTTTGTTCTTTCTCACGATCAGCAAGAGATTTCAATGATAATTGTTCTTGATTATAAACCGATTTCGATTTTTGTACAGCACGAACCATATCAATCTTGATGGGTACTCGATGTGGTGAACCTACACCATAAAATTTTATTGCATCCCATGTTGAACGAAGACCATTAATAGAAGATAAGGACAATAATGTTCTGTTTTCTGTAACAATATGTTCATTAATACTGAAACCACGCTGAGCGTCCGAATTTCCATGTGATATAATGAGAATATTTTTAACGATTTTAGATAATGTTGGATACTTCGGTAATCCAAAGCTAGTCGTCAATGATAATACCTTGTTCCAATAATAATCAATTTGTTGATATTCTGTATGATTATTACCATCTGAATCGTGATATTTATTTTTAATATACCAAGATTGATCAATAGTTTCAGCTGCATACATCATAAATTCATGACGAATACGATTTATTTCAGCATTACTTAATAATTTTGGTATTGCTCTTCCAACACGAATCATTGTATCAGCTGAATCTTCTTTTGTTCTCGATGCAGGATCAAGTACATGTAAATCTTTTAAAAATGTATTCTTCAATGGAAGATGTTTTTTCAAGTTGTCAGCAATTGCATGATATATCATTTTGACGTCATGAAAAAATGTCGCACGATCTGATGCTGATACGTCCACTAAAAGTCGACGTGCTTCCTCTCCTAAAGTAAAGAAAACGAAGAAATATGAAGATAACATCTTGGATTGTTAGATTTTTCTTTTATGCAGTAATCTTATTGAAGTCTGATGAGTGTCAACCTACCAATCTGTAACTTTTTTGTTGGCAGTTGTTTTTCAGCTAATTTGAAATCGATATCTAAGAGAGCACCGCCGTATGTTGATCCAACATGTTCAGGTGATAGAAAAGATAATAAAACAGTACGATATAAATCACATAATTCATCATAAAGCAAATGAACAAGTGGTCCTTCTTTCTGAAATCACGTCAAAAATCGATCAAAGATTGATTGACATAAAAATAAAATAAAATTTAATCGAATTTTTGATATGTTCGACATTAATACTTCTTTAATATTATCATAACGAGAATTGTTTTGTATTTGTTTCTGTTGTTTTGATGGTAAATAAACGAGAAAATATTCACGAAACACATGATATTGCTCTAAAGAGAGCAAAACATTGGAAGGAGAGATGTGTAGTGTTTTATTACTTGCTAAGAACTCGATCAATTACTTTTCCGAGTAAAACCCATCGTGTACTTGAGAAATATAAAATTGTTTTTTCGATGGATTCATTTAATTCATCTACAATATTCTCAAAATCTTCTTGTCGAGCAGGTGATTTCTGAAACCACGACCAAATATTCATGCAGAAGTTCTCAACGTGCCAGTTCGTTTCAGTTGTCCCTTAAAAGTAACGCACACGGTTAAACATAGTTTTATTTTAGTGACACTATCTATACCTGCTTTAAATCCATTATGAATAACATGTAAATTACAAGTACCAATGTTTAATAGTTCAGCATTAACTTTTGTCATAGCATCATTGATCATTTTTTCAACTGTTTTATTGACATTTGGATTATCTCGACTGAGCATTAACAACTTGCTGATATCGATACCATCAGTGCGAAAAGCACCTAAAATACCATCAACAACAACATTTACTTGAGCATGACCTAATAAAATTGTACGATAATATCTGGTAACAACAAGTCCTTTTTGTGAACTCCAATATCGAAAATATACATCAAGTTGTTTCTTGTTTTGATTATTTGTTCGTTCATCGAAACAAAGAACAAATCGTTCACAATTTTTAATATCTTTAATTAATAGATCACGAAAATACGGCCCAAGACCATGTGAAATAACATAAGACATTTTTGAATGTTGAATCGAAAATTTCTGAGCAATTTTTGAGTCCGGAAACATTGTACGAAGTAATTCACCGACGTCATCAGAATCTTTGTAACTAAATGCATTTTGAACAGACTTCAGCGCCCATAAAATTTCAGCTTGTGATACTTGATCATCGAATAACAATAGTTTATTAGGATCAACTAGTTGAATAGTATGTGTAGACGATGTGAAAGATGTTGTTGCCGATATTGAAAAGGTAAGTTGTGAATTATTCTTCAGAGCATTTAAATTATATTTGTGTTTTTCATTTTGCATGTGCTGTTCAACAGCTTTCCAGCCTTTGTTAGAACAGTCTAGATCACCAGTACGACATATTGTACAAATAAATGTTGTTTCCGATGAGCCTTGTTTCAGCCACATTTTTACTGAATTTCCATTACTATCCAATTTATTGAACCATGATTGATTGAGTTTTGTTTTATAGTCGGGCATTTAATAAATATAGGTGAAAATGACGCAAATGTTGCAGTGCGATTATAATATGTATATATATATATACTTGTGTCGCCTATTCAACACAACGGACGTCTTTTTTTCCACCACTAAACATTATCTTTTTTTTTGTCATTCCGCCGTCTTATAAATAAAGAAGAGCTTTTGGAAGAAAAGAGGAAAAAGAGGAGGAGTGGGATGCCAGTAGCTTTGATAGGTTAATATTGAAACATTTTCATTAACTGAAAAGTATATTTATTTGTGATATTTTTTATCCGTATAGTTCTCACCCAATCACGTCAATCATTTTTATGTCAGTAAATATTTCAAGACGACGTTCAATCATGTTTTGTGTTTCTTTCCACGTGGATTGGTTTTGTTAATCTGTGGTTTCATTTTTTGGTTTTTTAAGGATATTCTCTCTTCAGAGCAAAGCATATTTTAACATATAGCAATATATTTCCTTTGATACTTATTTTTGTAACTATTCTCCTCTTTCATCCTCTGCTTTCAATTTCCATAGTTTAATTCTATATCAATGAATCAAATTTTTGAGACGTTTTATTTAAATAATCATCGATTAAGAATCACAATATTTTTGTACGAGGAAAATATTCTTTTACATATTTAGGAATTCTATATTTTCCCTGTAAGCTTAAAGAACGTAATTTTGCACAATTGATTCGTGTTGTATTTCTTGTAAACTTTTGTGTTACTCTTCTCAGTACTTGATAGAGTACAAGAAGACAAACATTATTCGACAAACACGTTATTGTATGAAGTAGAAATTGTTCAAGATAATCTTCATGAGCTTCAATAAGATTCAGCATAGTAAGATGAGGATATTCGATGATTGGTAAATTTTGATTCTCATCTTCTGATTTTCTACATTGTTTATCACATTGAGGTTTCATATTAATTAACGTTAATTTTTTCAGAAATGGAAATGATTTCTGAATTCGAAGAAAAAATTCATGTTCAAAAGGTCGTTCATCAAATAATGATATAACAGAAACACATTTAAATAATCCACCTGGAAAATTATTGGTTATATTTTCGTAATGTTCCAATGTGTATGGATATGAATAAATATGACATTGACCTTGTTCAGTCCCGGAAAAATAATCAACACAAGAAATAACATGATTATCTTGAAAATCTTTGAATGTATGTTGAATATCTTCATTCGATGACAAATTAATTTCATTATTAAGCCGAATTGTTGAACGAATGTTAAATTGAAATTTGTTTAATCGTGCCATTTTATTTACTATGTTTTTCTTCAAATCATTTCCATCAACAAATGTATTCGCACCATAAACTAGAAAATATAAACCAAGTTTTTCTAAATTCAACATTCGATGTAGAAGTGGAACAATCAATTCATGATAACCACTCGTCTCGTCATTACAATATAGTGAAAAGTCCTTTAAATTAGGCAGATTTTCCTAAAAAAGAGAAAACATTCCCTTGATTGGAATAAGTTAGATATTGATGAAAATAATCTACCTTGTTGTTGATTGGTACCCATGAATAGAGAATCAAAGAAATATTAATATGAAGTGTACGAAGTTGACTGAAACGTCCATCAAGAAAATAAAGACAATCGGCGAAATGTCCCACACTGACATACAATTCTAAGAGATTCGAAGAGATTACACTTGGAGGTGAAATATTAAATGATATCATTTGATACCAAATTAAAGATGAGATGAAGTTTAAATATTGAAGATTAGTGAACATAGTCAAGATACTTGTAAATATAAACGTATTGATATCTTTTCGACGCCCTAGTTTTCCATTCATAGTAGTATTTATAATAAGTGATAAAATTTTATTTTTAAATAGACCAGTTAAAGCACTTTCACCTAAACATAAATACAAAAGTCTTGACAAACAAACTAATTATTTTTTTATATTAATTATATCGTAGCATCGATTCTTGTAGTTTTTTTAATTAATCCAATAAGATACAAATTTATTCTTATTCCAAATTTTATCATTGCTTTTCAGTCTAAGAATTTTTATGTGAAAGTTCAGATTTAAACATTTCAAATAAACAAATATTTTGAAAAAGAAATCTTATTTCAGATAGAAATATTCATATTCTTTGTCAAGTACTCTTCTTTTCATAAGGATTGAATTCTTATTTAGAATTTATATTCAAAAATAAAACTAATTTATCACAAATCGTATATTCATTCATCTACTAAACTATATCAAACGAGTTCTGCTACTCATATATATTTTCGAACAAAATGGTCAAAGTATTAAGCCGATATTTTACAACTCCTTCTCCCTTATTAGAGACCCTACCAATCGAGCTCACAAATCATTCACTATGCATCATCTCCTAGCAAGCGCGAACAACAAGCATCAAACTCCTTTTATATAATTGTCTGGCAATGGAAAAAGACACGCTCGGCACTAACGACAAGCTTTAGACTATTCTAGAACATTCCAAAGTTTTCCTTAAAGTTTAAATGGATAGAATACATTTAAGGATGATGGCGAAAAATCTCTTGATTTGCCAGTCATCATATAAACAAACGCAAAAACTATAAACTGATTAAGTTCTAACAAAAAATAGAGCACCAAATAAATTCTGTTCGAAATACAGAAAGTAAGACAGATTGTTTCTCTGACGATCGATTATCCTTGAAAAGCAACAATCGTCTATTGGAGATTTTTCCCTTGATGGATTTTCTATTAGTATAATAAAACTACAGACATGAATTCCACATTTGAGCCCCCATAGGACTGCAATAACAAGCTTTTTATATACTTGCTATGCGCTCTCAATTAAAACAATTCAAGCAAAATATCTTACCAGTAAAGAAATGTCTAGCTGTTTCTATATCAATATTATATAAACCAAGTCTATATAAATTAGAATAATTTGTAGTAAGAAGAATACGTTCCATAGATGATGATTCAAGATCAAGCCATTTGATTTTATCATGAATCGAAGGTAAAATTGGGCAACAAAATCGATCAAGCATTGAATCAGTTAATGGGTAGATGCAACCATCCAAAGAATGTCTCAGTAAGGTCAAATGATTAGTAAATATTGGATCATGTGCAACTGCATTAAGTCGTTGATTAACACCTGTTAAAGAATAGAGTAGCTCGGCTTTGCACATATTTTTAAAAATAATCAGAAGAATCTCATTAGGTAAATCATCCAATTGAACCATTGACTCCTTCATATTTGTTTTCACTTCTATATTTTATTTTCGAACTTAGAAATGTCATTATTTCTGTGCACATATTCATTTCAATTGTTTGACCGACATCGTCAATAAAAACAGTGACGCATTTTTCTTTAGTCTATATTGACTATGAATAAAGAAATGGCATTGTATTCTCTTTTTTTTCTGCAACATATTTCATATGATAGACATTTACACGATGTCTTTATTTAGAATGGATGGAAAAATGTAGAAAGGAAAAATGTCAAAAGGGAAAAATATCGAAAATAAAAATGTCGAAAACAAGAATATGAGGTGAAGATGAACATGTAAGATTGAAGGTAGAGTGAGGAAAATTTGTGCTTCAATATACTCTTGTTTTTAGCATTTCTATCCATCTACATTTCTATTATTTTTGTTTTCGACATTTTTCCCTTTCGATATTTGGGTGTGGGTGAGCATCATCTCTCCATTTACTTACGCCAACACCCACACCCACACCCACACTCTAGAGAATAAACGAGACAGAAATAGCTGCAAACAACAGGCTAACGAAAGCACAGCGATCGCTACGATCATGGAGATCTAAAAAAAGAAGAATGACTATAGAGAAATTAACAGTAAAAGTAAAAAATAATGATGCGTTATCGATCTATCGATGGCCAATTATATTTGTTAGGCATCATTATGAGGAAAAAGAAATGATGTTATTACTTTAACGGATATCGATTTTCACGCCTGGCAATGATGACGAAACTTCTGTGTCCGCCACATAAAAATACACAATACCACACCATCATTTTCTTCTGTTACAAAGAAAAAAAAATGATGAATATGAAATCTTTGCCCAACGAACTCTTACTGGAGCTATTCGAGTTTCTTAACACTATTCATCTTCTTTGTGCCTTTCATTGTATCAACTCCTGCTTCGAAACATTTCTCTTCGTTTATTTTCGAGACTATGACTATCATTTCGATTTGCGATCAATATCGAAATGTGACGTTGACCTAGTGTGTCGGCAATATCTCCCATTGATTGTCGATCGAATCGTTTCACTTCATCACTTTGATGACGATGAGACTCTAAACACATTTGATCATCTTGTTTCTTATGGTTTTACTCTCGATCGAATCATTCATCTACAGTCGTTCTCTTGCACATTCCTCCACGAATACCAAATCAACACAATCGCAACAACAGCTTACTAGGGTGTGGATGTGAATGAGAGTGTAGAACAGATTCGCACTCACACCCACATCCTCAAAATAACATAAGCTCACCAAATGCAGATAATTCTCCCTTTTTTGTATGGACTCGTTTTTGATCATGTTTTTTCTTTAATTGATTTCAAGATATTAGGAATTTTCATGGTTTTCCTTAATAGAATTAATATCCTCACTAACACTATTATGAAACTTAGAAATAAACAGTACAAAATAACAAACATAAATCTGAAAAAGCCTGCATGTGTTAATCGGAAATAGAATGAGAAATATCCATTATTAACAAGAATAGCATCAATAATAATTATTTTAAAATGAATCTCATTCCAATACATAGACACACACATGACCTTATTTTCTTTCACTTATCGAACTCTTACCAAAATCGCACATTTCAGTCAAACTGAACACTATGTATGTTTGAAGGCGAAAAAAAAAGAATTCTATTATGCTTAGTTCTGTTAATCATTATTCACATAGAGGAAATTCGATCAGCTCCTGAGAAAAAAAAATTAAATATCGACCCATTGATAATCAGTAAATTTCTACAACAAAATAATTAGAATCTCTTTTTTTGTTGCATACGATTAGTTGATGATTTTCAATCTGTAAAAATAAATAATAATGAATTCCATGTATTCCTTTTTACATAGAAAAACAAACTCTGGTAATGTTTTACTCTTAGAATACAACAAGAGACGAAATTGAAAATACAAATATATACACAAGTATTAGATAGGAGATTAATTGCTCTTGTTCTTATTATATCAATATCCTGTTTAAGCAAAAATTTAAGAATAATAACAAAATTCTCAAAAAAAAAGAGAACAAAAACACTTTTAAAAATACAAACTATTATTTTGCTTTTATATGATATTGAAAAATAGCTGCTTTTATATCAAATATTATTTTATGATTTCGGGTAGATGCAAAACCTATCCGACAGTAACTAGTTAACTGTGATCTGGTAAAAGAAAAAACATTTCTTTGTTAAATGTAAATTCTAATAAATGCATCGATTTCTCGTCGATATATTGAACACAATCGCAATGAATGACCACATGCAACACATGTTGCTACGTGACCACATGGTATACAAGCTAATTGTTTTTCTTCTGTCAGACATAGAACACAAAGATTCGATGATTCTGAATTAGTTGATTGACTTCGATTATTGATAGTAGTTATTTGTTTATTTGTTTGGGTTTCACATTCATTTTTATTGCTTGTTGATTTTGATGTAGAGATAATAGAAGATTGAGAAGATGTAGATTCATTTGCTAATGATTGCGATGATGCAATTATATTAACATCTGTACGATTTTGTACGGATTGAGTTGCATTAGATATAGTTGATGTTTGTTCATGCATTCCTCTCTCTAGAAAATAAGAACATAAAAATGGGAAATATACCTATGACAAATTTACCATTGTGTTCTCGAATTTGTTTCATTTTTATACTTGGTATAACAACATTTTCTTTTTTACCATCAATATGTTCGATTTGTTTTTGAAGAATTAAACAAGCAACATACAAATCACAGTTGGATACAAAGTCATCATCTGAATAAAATATTCAAAAAAGAAATAAATACGTAAGACAATATTTTATTGATTAACGTACGTTTTATTCGTAATTGATCTTCCCAACATCGTTTAATAATAGATAATTTAAAATTTTGATCTAATAAACGTTGTGACATCGATAAGTCTAATCTTGCGGCGACGAGTCTGGATAAAGTACTTTATATCTGGTATTAATAATTGTCCACTATATGTTGTTACATTAGTATTTACCAGATCATTTGAGCCTGTTCTTTCTTTCAATTCATCAGCTCTAGCACGTTCTACCAAAGAAAAACAATGAATCAATTTTAACTAAAAGTTTATAATTTTTCCAAAACTTACCTTGTTGTATTCTTTTAGATTCTTGAATTTTACGATATAATTCTTCACCACACAATTGTTTAGCATATCCACAATATGGAAACCAACGAGCATGTTCAATCATTGGATTATCACTTGAACCCCAATTTTGTAATGATCCATTACAATAAAAGCAAGTAACAATGGTTTCTGCACCTGTAACGAAAAATCCTGCTCGAACCAAATCATTCATCAATGGTAAATCTTTATTTGGCCAAGTAGTGAATGATGCATAACGTTTTGGTATTTCGAAATAAGCAGGATTACACGATGCTCTAAATACAATGTTACTAGTAGGTCGTAATGAGCTGAGATTATTTGATATCGACGAAAGAATCCCTGTTGTTGTTGTCGGTGAATTTTCGTTGACAATAATTATTGATGAAGCTATAGGATGCATCAATCTTGTTTTGACATATATACAATTAGGTGATAGTATTTTATGTAATTTACATGGATCATCTGTATGTGGTGTCCCTTGTTGACAAATACGATTACAATAGATACATATTACTCGATCATCAACATTGCAATTAAAAAATCCAGCTTCAATCATTTGTGTACTTGATGGAACAGTACGATGTGGCCAATGAGAAAATGTACGTCTTCGCACTTGTTGAAGTGAATCACTTTCAAGTAAAGTATTTGATACAGATTGGAAATCCATTTTTTCTATTGTTTGACGTTTAGAAGCATTTTCTTCTACAGTTAGAGTGTGGGTGGGTGTGGTGTGGGTGTGGGTGTGGGTGTGTGGGTGTGGGTGTGGGTGTGTGGGTGTAGAGGGTGTGGGTGTGTGGGTGTGGATGTGGATGGTGTAGGTGTGGGTGTGTGGGTGTGAGTATAGTCTTCCAATTATTAACTTCCACACCCACACTCACATGCACACCCACACCCATACCCACACCCTGTTTGATAATTCTCTATTGTATGTACTACCCATGATAAAATACAAGAAAAGAATAATTTTGAATTTCGACATGTTCAACTTAACATCTCGTAGATTTCCTTTTACTATAAATTGTCGGAAGAAATTAACTTAAGTCATGCTTCTTTTCATTCATTTGGTGTACTCTAATAAACTACAAATAAAATGAATTAGAAATGAAACTTCAGTATGTGACTCAGTTTTGATAATAAACTCCTGTTTTCTTTTTTATTTTAGCTATTCAATTAAGTTCGATTTGTGTCGCAGAATAAATTCATTAATGAAATACCATGTGAACTTAGCTGTTTTGATGCTCTAATGGAAGACAACAAGTATGTAATGAGAAAAAAATAAAAATATACTGAGTGAAACAATGATTATAGCATCTAGTATTTTGAAAATAACTCAGCACAGATCAATTGTTACTACTTTATCAGACCGATAGTAACCCGTTATTTAATCATCAAAACTAGCGTCTACAACACGATGGAGCAACAACACATACTGATGAAAGATTCCAAGAATTATGCAAAAAGAACTTCAAGTCATTTATACTTAAAGATCGTTGACCTTCTTACTCATCAGACTTGAGCCCGTTATATTATTCTATCTCAGATAATATCAATAAAAACAATAATTATCACAAGGCTAAAACACGAGAAAATTTATAGAATGAAATTAAAAAACATGCTAAAAAATTGATGCCCGTTATATTCGCAATGTGATAGGCTGTTTTCTCCAAAGAGTTCGTACAGTTGAACAAAATAATAGCCACCATATTTTTCATGAACATTCATGACTTTTATGTTATTTTGTTTCAATTGTTTTTGGAAAGTAAATGATAATATCACGAAAAGTTTTGTCTGAATTCAGAAGAAGCCTATTTTTTAACCTTAGTTTCATTTTTACTTCTACCAGAATAATACGACATTTCACCATTGCATATTGCCTGACTTTTAGCCTTAAAAAAATGATCAAACTAACTCAATAGGGTTTCTCTTTGTCATTCCTGTAGAGATTTTTACGGCACATAATTTCAAAAAAACAAAAAACAATCAAGATTACATGATTTATCTATACTGAGATATTTGAAAAGTACTAGTTGTTGCAATCATTATGCCTCATTCGGTAGTTTATGGATTCTTTGCGTGTGTAAATTGGAAAACCTTTTGATAATCCTCGTGAGTTGTTTATTTCAGAAGATTTTATATAATCATATGAAAAAATTGTAGATACAGATTTAAAAAAAGCTTCTTTTCTCTCTTTCAAATACTGACAAATGTTTCTTATGTCTTAGAATATGTAGAAAAAGAGGCAAACAATAAAGGATAAATGAAAAAATCAGACATATCCATCTTACTGAAACGATGACATGTTACAATGAAAAATTTCTTTCCATCACAGGAGAGCAAGTCACCAAGATTACACTAATGTTTTTCATTGTGTAGGTTGATTTTTTATGTTTAGTTGCCATGCAAGTCAATGTGCTGTAGTTTATTTTTATGATATGTTGACGGATGCATTCTTTTATCAATTTGAAGACAAATATTGTTTTTTTCTTTAAATACAATCATCATTAGTAAACACTATAATATAATGATTGTTTCTTAGTTTCAAATATGAAACACTGGAACTTTCGAAGTGATTACTGTTAGCGAAATAACTATTTTAAGAATATTCGAAGAATTTTCAACATCAATCATGATATAAATCAATTGAATAAATATTAATACTAGAATATCAACTTCATGGCTACGTCGGATATTGATGACTGACGACAAATGAAATCTACGCAAAGCATCATAAAAAATAAAATATATTCATACAATACATTTCAATTTTATTCCAAATATTCATGTAGGTGTTTGGTTAAACGACATTTAGAAATATACGTCTATACTTCAATATAACATCCATAAATGATTGTGCAAATTTAAAAAGAGTAATCATAACAAAAGTCTGTGACATATCAACAAAGAAAATTAAGATACAATAATGATATTTTGGTGGATTCGTTATGAACGATATGATAGCAAAGATATAATAAGGTAAACTAATTATTATAAGGAAAATAATAATAATAATAACAACAATACGTTTAACTATTACTAGTTCACGTCGGACATGGAAAAATAGTTTCAGTTGATGTTACAAGAAGAGCAATTTGACAAATATATCGAAGAAGCTGTAAATAGATGAGCATGACGATTGATACCAAAATCATATACGTAAGCAACATATTATAGAAAATGGATACAAAAATTCGAAAACGTAATATACCTACTTGATTGTCCGCATTATAAATTATATCATCAGTAAATAGCCATGAAAAAAGAAATCCGACGAAAAATATCTATGAAAAACAAATAAAAAAAAATTGAAATTGTGTCGATTGCTATGAGATGCGAGTCGGATAGATTATAACTATATATCGTTATATAGCTTGTATTGTAAATGAATAGAATAATAATACTGTTCCTACATAACCTCGAAAAGCACACAATGAATCTTGAAATACAATTTGTTTTCTGTCATTTTTTAATATGAATAAAGCAACACTCAACATATTAGAGTTGTAGATAATTTCTACAAGACATGAATTATAATCAAGCATCATTGGTACCGTTTGACATGCTTTATTTAACGCCACAATAACCAAAAAGACAAGAGCAAGAAGAATTGTCAAGATCAAAGATAAAATCATTAAAATACTCATGACGATATGTCATGATTCGAAATCTTTGATTGTTGAGTTATTGACCGTACTCATCAGTAAATAGGAGAAAAAAAATTTAAATGAAATATAGAGATATGTCCGAAGTTAAACCAAAAGTGGTAATGAAATGAATAAATCAGCTGTAAAGCAAGCTATGTGTTTTGGCGTCCTAGGGTAGTAGAATATAAAGAGAATTCTTCGTTTATCCTTGGTCATAATTCTTTTTAATTTCCATATTATTTCTTTTTCACAGGATTGCGAGTAGGTGACTAATCATGTCATACACATTGTTGTTTCCTTATTATTTTATTTTGCTTGAATCATTATTTTTATTCTCTCGATGATCCTACATTTTTCAATAATATAGCAAGAAATTACAGCGATACTAAAATCTAAACCAAGCAAATTTCTATTAATTTCATGGTGAGATCTTTAATGATTGTGCACTTGATTTTATTATTAAAACACCATTAGACCTATGTGATCTTTTCAGAGATAATTTTCTTTTCAAGTCTAGTCATGAAACTTTTTCATTAGGAAATTTAAATAACAAAAATCAGAATCATTGCTAAGATTTCTACTAGTAATGAATTACATTAATTAATCATAGTGATGTAAAAACAGTGAAGATATGTAAAAAGATTGTGAATGATAATGTAGATGTAAATCAATTACCAGATTAAGTTTGTATTTATTGGTATTTTTCACTTGATGAATATAGTCTTATATTTTTTGAGCAAATTGTTTAACTATTCGAACATGAATACTACATCTTTCTTTAGTCATATATTCGTCTTCAAAGAACATATGCAAAGTATTGATTGATCAAAGCAGAGATTTTATCTCATTGAAAGGACAGTTATGATTTTACTTTTTTCTATTAAACAATTCAACTATTGAAATATGTTTATGTAAATAACAGAACAAAAATTTAAATCAATGCAATTAGAATTGAACCACATATTGTTTCCAATTTTTTCGAATATGTTTGTTTATTTGATTGATTAATTTGATATAGAGATAATGTAAAAGCATCTGTGTTAAATTTATTTGTATATTGAAGTTTTAATGAAGCAATCACTTCGTATGCATTACATAATGATTCATAAGCATATCAATTTACATTTGGTCGTATGGATTGGGTGTGGATGTGGGTCTTCTCTTCACTCATATTTACACCTTCAGTTGCGTGCCTNTGAATTTTATGGGATTTTTCGGTTTTCTTTATAAATCAGAATGAAATTGATTTGTTTGATACAGTTTCACCAGTACATGCTACTCACTTATCAACAATTCAACCAACAGTTTCTACTCCATTACAGCAGATTCAACAAGGCAATTTAGTTTTATTTGAAACAACTTCAAATGGTCTCTTAGGATTATCTTTATCTAGTGTAAAATCAATTCGAGGTACATCACTTAAGACAACATATCAACGTAAAGTCTTCAAAAATTGTTTATCAATTGAATATAAAAATGAATCAGGATTAAATGATACAGGTCTAATGAAATATCTTACATTTGGTATTACATGGGCACCCTCATACAAGTAAAATCAATAAAACATAATCAACTTATCATTAATTTATTTATTTATTTTTTTTTATTAATTTTAGTTTGGTACTTTTATCATCAGAAGATTCTTCTATAAAACGACTTCGTCTTTCATCAAAAGCTGTTATTCTAAATGATATTGAAAATATGAATGTTGATAATTTATTTTGTATTGTTGGATTTCCAAATATATCAAAATTTGCTTCAGTTATTGATCCTATAATTAGTGGAGAAGATGTTAAAGCATTTCTTGATCGATTAAAACAATGTGAAATTGAAAGTTCAAGATCACATTATTATAACAATGCAAATGTTACATCAAATTCCGTAATGATGCAACCAATGGTTATGCCAATATCATCACGTGATAATAATGGTCCTAGTGATAGTCAACAAGATGCAAATGTTGATGATCTTCATTTATATGAATTTAAAAATGTTTTATTACAAAAAAAAGAACGTCTTATGTTACCAATATTCGATATTGAAATACCTTATAAAGATGTTTATCATTGTAAAATTGATGGATCACAATCAGAAAATAACTATAACGGATACGATGAAAAAAAAGAGTTTGAAGAAGTATAATTTAATTTAATATTTTTTTTTATTATTAATCAATATTTTCTTAGATTTGGCATAGTGTTGAATTTGAAAATATATCTAATTTTGTTTGGACAACAGCACCAATTGTTATTACAAAAGGTCAATTAGAACAACAATTTATTGGTCAAGATAAATTAACATATACATTGAAAGGATCAACAACTTTTGTTAATTTAACCAAAGCTCTTGATGTTCGAGTACAATTAGATGAAAAAGTATCAACTACTACAAATTCACCACGATTTACTCTTTTTCGTGTTCATTATCAAACAGATCAAATTGATGGAAAAATATTAGTAATGAATTATAAATCAGAAGAAGTAGTTGTTGTTATTACAGCAACATTAATAGGAAAAATTAGTAATTATTCTATAGCACCAAAAAAAGATGCAGTTAAAGCTGATAACAATGTTGCTAATCAACGACATGATATACGATGGGAAGTTAATGTTAAACCGAAACAAACACTCGAAATAAAATATGTTAGATCATATAATAAAAGAGTATGATGAATTTTTAAACAAATTTTATCATGCAAATAAATAAATAAATAAATATCATATCGATTCAAAGATCGAATTAAAGAAAAAGAAATTAATGCTTTCAGAGATACAGCGAAGAAAATTAACTAAAATCAACAACTTATACGTCTTACTATATATTGAAGAATTTTTTATTGTTATTGTAAGTCGTTTGTTAATTAAAGATGTATAATGTATCATATCAAACGTTGTTTATTATTGTTTCTAAATGATCAACTGTTAATCGGATCATTTGCAATATTTGCATCTATCATCTCCCATATCCTCACTGTTACTTTCATCCTTTCCGTCTTAAGATTTTGATTTCACATAGACATAAAAATCAGGATTTCTATTAGTATTCTAAACATTCGAAAAAAATAGATTCTGCAAAAGTTTGGTTGTTCGCTTTAAATACCTTGGATGAGATCCGAATATGTATGAAGGATCATAACTCAAGAAGTCAAATCTTAATGGTGCTTCCTCATGCGTCAATTCCATCAATTTGACATTGACATAGACCTCTTTGAAGTTTAGCGTTATCATATGTAAAAGCAATAGGAACATTGTTCTATCTTGGAAAAAACTATACATATTGTTATTATAATATCATTTTTTTTCTCTTTTTTTTATTTATAATTAATACTTTGTTCACAATTGAAATAGCTTTGACATATAATCGTTCAAAGGTATACATTAACTGAAAAAAATGAAAAGTATATTAATTTCTAGAATTTTCTTTTATCCAGATAGTTCTCATCCAATAAAATATATCATTTTTATGCCATAAAATCTTTGTAGATAACGTTGAATCATATTTTATGTTTCTTTCGGTATGGATCAACGTTCTCCATCTGTGGTTTTATGCTTTAGTTTTTTCTGAAGAATACCTGCTAAGAGATAAGCAAATTTTCACCTGTAACAATATATTTTCTTTGATATATATTTTTGGAACTATTATCCTTCTTCATTCTCGCTGCTGTCCATTTATATGCTTTAATTCTATTTTTATATCAATCTAGTTTTCAAAAGTATTATTTAAATAATCATTCAAAATAATTATAATATTTTTGTATGAGGAAAATATTGTTTTACATATTTAGGGATTCTATATTTACCCTGTACACCTCCTAAACAACGCAATTTTGCACAATTGATTCGTCTTGCATTTCTTGTAAACTTTTCTGTTACTCTTCTCAGTGGTTGATACAGCATAGTAAGAAAAACATTATTCGTCAAACATGTTTTCGTATCAATTAGAAATTGTTCAATATAATCTTCATGAGCTTCAATAAGATCAAGCTTAGTAAGATGAGGACATTCAATGATTGATAAATCTTGATTGTCATCTTCTGATTTTTTTTATATCGTTTACCTTTTTGAGGTTTCATGTTAATTAAAGTTAATTTTTTCATACATGAAAATGATTGAGCAATTAGAAGAAAAAATTCATGTTCAAAAGGTTGTTCATCAAATAATGACATTACACAAACAAATCTAAAGAATCCACCTGAAAAATTATTCGTTATGTTCTTGTAAAGTTTCAGTGTATATGGATATGAATAAATATGACATTGACTTCGTTCAGCCTCAAAAAAATGATCAACACAATAAATATTATGATTATTTTGAAAATCTTTGAATGTACATTGAATATATTCATTTGATGGTAAATTAATTTGATTATGAATACGAATATTTGAACAAATGTTAAATAGAAATAGGTTTAATCGTAACATATTATTGATAATATTTTTCTTCAAATCATTACCATCAACAAATGTGTTCTTGTCATGAACTATAAGATATAAACTAAGTTTTTCTAAATTCAACATTCGATGTAGAAGTAGAACAATTAGTTCATGATAAACATTCATGTTTTTATCACAATATAGCGAAAAGCATTTTAAATTAGGCAGATTTTCCTACAAAAAGTGAACAAATTCGATTTTATTTGGATAAATTAGATATTGGTCAAAATAATATACCGTATTATTGATTGTTAGTCGTGAAGAGCAAATGAAAGAAATATTAACATGAAGTGTATGAAGTTGATTGAAACGTCCATCAAGCAAATAAAGACAATCGATGAAATATTTCACAGTGACATGTAGTTCTAAGAGAGTTACAGAGATAACACTTAGAGGTGGAATACTAAACGATAACTGTGGATACCAATTTGAAGATCGACCGAAGTTTAAACCTCGTAGGTTGATAAACATAGTAAAAATATTTGTAAATATAAATGTATTTACAACTTCTCTAAAAGCTTGTTTGTTATCTTCTCTAATATGAATAATAAGTGAAATATAACGAATATTTTCAAAAAAAAATCCCATTTCGGATATAAATATTCATATTTTTTGTGAAGTAGCATTTTTTTTTTATAAGAATTGTATTCTCATTCAAAATTTATGTTCAAAGATAAATTAGAGATAAAACTAATTTATCACAAATAGTATATTGAATGATCTACTCCATTATATAAAATGAGTGCTGCTATTTTTTTGTCATACTTATATATATTTTAGAAGAAAATGGTGAAAATATTAAGCCGAGATTTTGCGACCCTCCTCCCTTATTATCAGACCTTAGCAACCGAGCTCATAAATGATTCAATAGACATGGTCTCCTAGTAACCGATGACAACAAGCATGAAATGCTTTTTATATAGCTCGGTACGAACGGAAAAGGATATTGATCGGCATTAACAACAAGGCTTAGACTATTCTAGAACATTCTGAAGCCTCTTCTTAAAATTTAAATGGATGGAATACATTTTTTTCAATGTTTTAAATGGCGCAGCTTCAATTTTTAGGCTGATAATTGCCTTTATAGTAGATATCAACAATTATGGCTGATAATGTATTGATTTACCAGTCATCATATAACCAACATAAAAAGGTATACACTGATCAAGTTCTAACAAAAAAATAGAGTGCCTGAAAAAAAAAGTAAAACAAAAAACAATTTCTGTTCGAAATGCAGAAAATAAGATAGATCGTTTCTCTGACAATCAGTTATCCTTGGAAAGCAACTGTTGTCTATAAGAGATTTTTCACTTGAAGTATTTTTGTATTTGTATAATAAAACTAAGGACATATGAATTCCAGTATTTAGCTTCAAAGAGACTACGATGACAAGCATTTTTTTTATATACTTCTTATTTATTCTGAATTAAAATAATCGAAGTTAAAATATCTTAACAGTAAAGACATGTCTAGTTGTTTCGACGTCAATATTATATAAAGTAAGTCCATATAAATTAGGATAATTAGTAGCAAGAAGAAAAAGATTTCATAGATGATGATTCAAGATAAAGCCATTTGATTTTATGGTGAATTTTAGGTAAAATTTGTAAACAAAATCGATCAAGCATTGAATCAGTTGATGGGTAAATGAAACCATCCGCATGCCTCAGTAAGGCCAAATGATTAGTAAAAATTGAATTATGTGCAATTATATTAAATCGTTGATTAACACCTATTAAAAAATAGAGTACTTCACTTTTGCACATATCTTTAAGAATAATCATAAGAATCTCATCAGATAAATCATTCAATTGAACCACTGAATGTTCCATATTTATTTTCACTTCTATATAATGTTTTTTGGAACTTAGAAATGTCATTATTTATATGCGCATATTCATTTCATCTCTGTTTGTCTGATATCGTTAATGAAAATAATGATGCATTTTTCTAGAATCTAAATTGACTATGAGTGAGCGAATGAATAAAAAGATGGCATTATATTTTTTTCTTTTTTTTTGTTTCAACATATGTCGTATGAGAAAGAGAATATTGATCGAGACACTAATTGGTCGATACTAACATTGCTCGAATATTTTGTAATAAAAGTACGAAAACGTTTTTTTTTAACCGAAGGTTGACTCCAACTGCAATGATGACATTGGCGTTTATTTTTTCAAAACATGCGATGTAAAAAAAAAACAAAGAAATCCGATTGTAATCGATTATTAGATTGTTAATCGATTTTTATCGTAATGATCACAAAAACCGCATTTTTTCTCGAGTTCTAATTTAGAAATTCAAAGTTTTAATTGTTTCTCGAACTTTTCGGCTCAACAAAGGATAAGTGTAACATCAGATCAACCTTTGATACATATGCCACGCTTCAAGATACAATATAAATTGATACTTACTCATTCTTTGGCCATCGCAGTTAAAATGAATTAAAGATCAAATAATTAGATTAAAATAATGTCATTTAAATCGATTTTTAATCAGCAAAAAGTCGATTAAAATCTGTTTTTTTTTCGTTTTTTTTACATTAGACTAATATTAGACGAAATTAATGATTTAAATAAATAAGTTAGAGAAATACAAAAAAGAATAGCGGTTTAGAAATTATGAGCAAGTCATTCTATTTGCTATGGTAACGCGTTGTCTCTTGAGGATGCGAGTGAAGACGAGAATGTAGGCACATTCTAAAGATAGACAACGGTACTACAGCGGTAAGAAGGATTTGTTTATACTTTTTAAGCTCTTTTGTTTTTTTTCTATCTGTTTAACTTATTTGTTTGAATTATTTGTTTCCTGTAATATTAGTGTATTTATAATATAATTCCAGTCAACTTCGCCTACACACATGTATGTTCGAACTTCTGTTTAAAAAAAGCTTATTTCTTTTATTACAAAATTCTCGATCAATTTTCGTAGACCCATTTCCTATGATAGACATTGAGAGAATCTGTTTATTTATATTGTAATACATATAATGATATTATTTATATCTGACAGAAATTGCTTTTGTGAAAATTGAAAATCATTTTATCTAAATAAAATGATATTTAAGAACAGTGTTGATATTAATTTCATATGTTTTAAATCAGATTTGATTGTTCTTACAACTACGAGAAATAAAAATCAAATAAATAATTTTCCTAATTCGACTTGTTCTAAAATAAAATATATGAAAGTCTATATTCATTTTAACCCTTTCTTGCACGTGACGAAACCTGGTCGTTTGGAAGAGTAATTTGTTTTTAGAAAGGAAAAGTGTTTATCATCAAAATGGAAAGCAAAAGTTCACGAAAGAGAAGATGAATATTTAACAAAATCATATGTTTCAATAGAGTGATACCCAAGCAATATACTGACCTACTTACGTTTCCTTTTCGGGATGTAGGTGGAAGTGGGTGTTGGGTGATGATTTGATTGTTGCTTGATGTAGATGTTTTCTCTTCATTCAAACTCGCATCCACACATACATCCTAATCTATTAGTCTTTTGTAGTATAATCAAAGTAAATGATTTAATCTCATTCTCTATTTTATTTTCAATATTGTTTGTATGTCAACTTTCTCATTCTATCAAGTTATAAACAGTTTGTTAGTGTGATAAACAACAGTAATACATTATTTCAGTAAATTGGGACTTATGATTCATGATGAATCAAGATTAAATCTAAAACTTTTCTCAGATCGTATTTAAGACACAAAATCGTACTGATCTGGGTTTATCACGATCGGTATTAGTCTGAAACCCATACCGATATTGGACTGACGAGTTATTGTACTATTGCATCTGTGAATAATGGTATTTGACGTAGTTAACTTTCAACAAAGTTTCATTACACATCCTCTATGAGATAATGCGAGAAAGTGAACATAAATAAGAACCGGTGTTAATGACTGTTTTATCAACAACCGAAATTTAGTTCATTTGATAAAATTTATCAAAATATAGCTTGTCATTTAGAAAAGTTTATTTTCGTATAAAAATTCAATGCCATTCAGTATTCCAAATTTCTTATCTTAGACCAAGTTGCTAGATTAACGAAAACACTAATGCGCTAGTTTATTACTTAAATCTAAAAAAAAATTGCACGAAACAATTCGTTCTTGCTGGAATAAAAAGATTATCAACATGAAATGTTATTAGAAATTATTTTTAAGTTTGATCTTGATCTGGTTTTCTAAAGAAAAAAACACAAAATATCAGTAATATATGTAAAAAAGATTAAAAAACATCCAACTTACAATTC
>CAJNSZ010001382.1:0-28396 GCA_905329745.1 Rotaria sp. Silwood2 | reverse complement strand
TGATGTTATTAATTATTTAACAGAACAACGTATCAAAATAATGCCACATCCACCATATTCACCTGACCTTGCACCATGTGATTATTGGCTAAATGATTAGGTGGAGAGAGAATATAACACGATTCCGAGCTCAGTAGTAGAGTGCATTCATGCGATAGTTACCAAAAAAAAAATTAAAAATAGCTTTTTGATAGTCCATATTTCTTTGTCAATGATTTTTTGTTAAACAATAATTTGTTCTTTTTGTACGACTAAAACTAATCTGTAGTCCTGACAAACTGATTTTGTGTTTCGTTTTATACGAAAGAAAGAGCTCAGAAGTTCAATTAGTGCGGAAAAAAGTCAGTAAAAATAGAAGCCTTTTTATAGACGTGCATTCTAAGATGATAAAAATGCTTGTTAAATTCAAGAAGTGAGCTTGGAAATTAAACAAACTCACTGAAACAAAACTAGTCATAAAAATATTTTTATTTATAACTGTCATATAGTTGACTTTGTTGGAGAAAAGGATTGTTTTTCTTTATGACAAACGAGGAAAAAAAAAGAAACATTCAAAATCTATCATAAAAATAATGGATTAGTCAACTATCAGTTTGAATATGAAATTCTTGAATCTTATCCATTGCAATCATTCATCAATTTTAAAATATTTGTCTCCCACAAATGTCAACTTTCGTTTGACAAGGAAAGAAATTTACGTAAAATATCAGACACAGTTGACAGACAACAACCAATTCTATGATAATGAAGATTTAAACTTTAGTTTATGAGAATCTGTTTATGTCGAAATTAAATTTTTTCAATATATACATATATATATATATATGTATATATGTAGAAGAAGCTTTTATGTTACGCACGTTTGCTTATCAGAATTATAAAAGAAATCTAAGTATGCAGCTTCCATTAATTAATTATGAATCATTGGAGAGACGATCAACAAAAACAACAACAACAAATGATCATTATCTTTATTATTCAGACACAAAATATTTAGAATTGGACGTGAGAAATATAAGTCAAAGAATTACTTTTCCTTTATTTCAACATATCAATTCTCTCGTCATATATATGCCAATAATATATTCATCGTCGTCGTCGAACAATTTATTGAATATTAGTAAGGAGATTACATATTTCTTTTAAATTATATAGTTCAGTTGATGAAAATGAATTTGTTACTTTCAATTGATTTAAACTGAATATTTTCGATTTTTCTCATATATAGACAAATTTCACTTGACTATTCTTTCCGTCGTTATTCATTATGTTTTATTTTTTTTAGTGAACTCTGTTCAATCAAATGAGAATGAAATATTGCCGACTATGTGTTAATTATCTTTCACATATTGTTCATTTATCCAATGTAAATGAAATAAACTTTCAATCGGAGGTTGATACATCTGGGTGGAAAGATACTCAATTAATTCTACAGTATGTATAATTCATATTGATGGAAAATCATTTTTATTGTATTATAATGATCTCTAAATCTTTGAGTTTTTTTTTGATAACTCTGTTCTTTTATCAATGAATAATATCATTTTATGTCAGATGAATTATATTGAATTCTATAGAATAATAATCATTGGCAATAAATTTAAATATATTTATTGTATTTTATTTTTGTGTTTTAGAGCATGTCAAAATGTGATTAATCTTAATATAAGTCCTTCATATTTGGTTTTATCAGAATTCATCAATAATCAATATCTTATTTCAATTTTCAAACAAATGAAAGTGCTCAATTCGACAACAGAAGATCGTTATGTTCCTGGAAATTTTACATCAAAAATTGTTGAACGTTTTCCATCACTTACTGATATTAAACTTCGAGTGTGTTCATTTGATGATTTCGTATCTGCTATTGATATATTACTTTGCCATTTAAAAAATTTGTCTTATCTTCAAATTTATTGTAGTTTAATTCCAGTAATCGATCATCATTATTCTCCTAGTTATATTATTGATAAACGTCGTCAAGCATTTGATTTAAATATTATCGATGGACATAAGGTTGTGGTTAGAATAAGTGCAGGATATGTAGAAATTAGATTATCATGATTTTATATGTATATAGTTTTATTTTTATGTGAATAAAGTTGAAAATGAAAACGTGTTTTTTTAAGTCATTTTTATTTGAACTCAGAAAGATTATTCTGATTGTTGTATGGCTTCGAATGTGTGATTAATATTCAGAGGAACTTGATACATTGTCTGAAATGTTTTCAAAATAAAAACGTTCACAAATAATTGTAAGATGCGAATAATTTTCTTGTATTATTATTGTATTGGATTACGTACATGTAAAATAATGTAAAGATATTTCGATTAGGTAGAAATCGACAAATAAATTTTGCATTTGTTAGCATCTATTAATATAATCAGCATGTATGCCGATCATGATCACTCAATTGTTTATCTGTATGAAGCTTTTTGAAGTTTTACTGATATTTAAAAAAATTTCTAAATATTTAGTCGTTCTTACAATTTATTGATCAAGCTAGGGTGTGGGTGTGGATGCGAGGTATGAGTGGGTGTGGGTGGGGTGTAGGTGTGGGTGGATGTGGGGTGGGTGTGGGTGTGGATGTGGGGTGTGAGTGGGTGTAGGTGTGGGTGGGTGTGCAGGTACGAATGTAGAATGCCCTTGTAACCACCCACACCCGCACCGACATACCTACACCCACACCCACCAACACACTCATACGCACACCCACCCCACACCCTAGGAAGTAGCTATATATCACTCATGATATAATTAATCATGATATACCAACTTTATCTCCCCAAAATTGCAATAAGCATGACAAAGTCAAAAAAAGGAAGTCATCCACTTTCTAGGTATAAAAAGGGATTTTTAAATGCGTCTCTTCAACACATTCTTTATTCTTTATCATTACCTCGAAAGAAATCACTGCAAAATATGAAAGTCTTCCAATTTTTGTTGGCTATTCTAGTTTTGAGCGCAATTTTTCATGAACAAGCAACTTGTAACAGTGTTGATTTAACTTCTTGCATAAATGAAGACTGGGTTTTATGTGGTATTTCTATCGGCACGGCTATTTACAACAAGTACCATTCGTGGAGTGATATTGACACAAAACAAGCTTTTGGCACAACATGTTATTCACAATTCAAAGGTGGTTTTTATCGTTGGGAGTGGACGTGGAGCGGTAGATTCTGGTGTCCATCATTAAGTTCAACAATCCAGGGTGACAGTACGCACTGAAAAAGTCGAGATGGGGCTATTGAACATGCTATCCAAGATTACGTCACGAAAATGACAAAAGCTGGATTGCTCACAGTTAACCAACTGAAGTTAGAGTCTTCTGGAGCCGTGTCGACTCACGTAACACCTGTTGTGTTCCGTCCAGGGCGACCATCGATATTCTACCCAAAATAATTTTCATTAAACATTCGGAACCGAGATATGTGAAAATTTTGTTCGCAGGACTCACATTCACATTATAATGAATAACAGTGGCACATATTCCTCTATATGTTATCTGTTTTCATCTCTTCTAATTTTATGCACTTTTTCACGCAGATGAAGTCATCACTGGATTCGAGTATTTCCATTCCGGATTCGCCCAGGAATTTGTTGCAAATCTCCTATTCTTGTTCCAGATACAACTCGACTCCAGTTGTATCTGGAACAAGAATAGGAGATTTAGAACAAGTTTCTGGGCGAGTCCAGGATGGAACTACTCGAATCTAGTGACAACTTTACCTAGGTCACTTTTTCTTGTTTTCTTCCTGAGTAAACTGCTATGTTATGATTTGTAAGCCAAGCCATAGAAAAGTGGACTTATACAAAGATTATTTATGCAATTATATGTGCATAAGCAAACATAAAGGGTGTTCCGAAAGTTCTGAAACGATTTGAAAAATTCATCGTTCTCGCA
The DNA here is from genome assembly GCA_905329745.1 of Rotaria sp. Silwood2. Lineage (NCBI taxonomy): Eukaryota > Metazoa > Rotifera > Eurotatoria > Philodinida > Philodinidae > Rotaria > Rotaria sp. Silwood2. The sequence goes on along the minus strand of CAJNSZ010001382.1, from coordinate 24,491 downwards.
TTCACCAAAAGCAAACTCTTTGAAACTTTGGCAGATTATTGCACATAAGTAGTACTACATAATTACAAAATTTGAGGTCTATAGCTTGTACAATGGATGAGAAACTGTAACAACACTGCTATATATTATTTAAAAATTGTTTCTGATCATCGTGGTTACTATTTTAAAAACAATACAATTTTTACACATACAAGAAAACAAATCAGAAGTTATCAAACCTCTTGCGTTTGATTACCACACCGATCAATACGTAATTTTAATCCAGCTGGTATTCTACCTGTCATTTGTTGACATAAAGGAATACTAAATTTGTTCGATTCCTTTTTAATGTAATTTTTGAGGATGTCCAAATACCGTAAACAATGGACGCAGATGACTTTAGATGCCGTTAAACATGTTTTTATCAATCGCATTGAACCAATGAATTGTCACTGCAAAACTGAGTGACATATGGCCTATACAAATCGTTTGGAGTATATTGAAAGAGAAAATATAAGGACATTAATACAGCGATATTGCTTAATTGTAAAATGACATTAAAAAGAAATCGAACAATTTTAGTATTCCTTTATGTCAACAAATGACAAGTACAATACCAGCCGGATTAAAATTACGTATTGATCAACGTGGTAGTCAAACACAGGAGGTTTGATAACTTCTGATTTGTTTTCTTGTATCTATAAAATATTGTATTGTTTTTCAAATAGCAGCCAAGATGATCAGAAAAACTTTTTACATAGTACATAGGGTGGGTGTGTGTGAGTGGGTCACTAAATGGATTAAAGCTACAGTTACGCAGCCACATCCACCCCAAAGAGGACAATCAAGACAAAAAGTCAAAAAACAAAATAAATGTGTAACTTGTTTTAACGATTTGCTCGATAAAGTTCTTCTTAGGATTTGTCACTATTTGACCCCAGTACATATAATCAAAGCCGTTCACAATTATGATGAATGAATGTTTTCTCGCCTATCCGAATATCGTTGTAATATGAATTTGGCTAAATGTTTCTAAACAGATCTAATAAATCTTTTGAAATTATTCATCAATGAACAACTTCGACCATCAATATTGATTGTTATCAATTCGACTATTCCAATACAGATTCAAATTGTTATCGATAAATTGAAATTATGGTAAAAATTGAATGTTGACTTTGTCCGCCATTTATCATTACTCTAATGTACTGATGATTATTTTGAAGAAATTGATTCGTGTGTAAAAATGTTCGATTCATTACAATCATTGACTATTACTGAATCAAAATCAAATAAAAATAAATATTCAATAGTATATTCAACAATCAACATACTTCGCAATTTAATATTCAATAATTCATTCGTGCGACTCATCGAACTTGAATTATGATTGCCGCTATTGTTTTTATTGCTTTTTCTATTTACTTCGATGATTTTTATGTGTTTCTCCATGAATTTTGGATCAATCAATTTATTCATTTAATGATCATGGATTTCTGTTGTTGTTTCATTTTTATTTCCTTGTTGAATTGCGATAATTTAAAGTTAAGGAAAATGACTCAGAATAATCAGTTTCAACTTTATTTTTGTCTTTGCTTCATTCATTCCTTTGTTTGAACCATTGATCGATTTATATCAATGTCAACCATTACAGCAAATAAGCAATAAAAGTTTGAGCAATTAATTATTGGAAATATTTGATGAAAATTTCAGTTTTATTTATCTGTGATTTTTTTCGATTTCATATTCAACGATGATTATGAAATTCGATGTGATAATTGTCAAGCGAACATAATTAATTCACCAATGACTAGATTCGATATAAATCAATAGAATTGTCGATGACAAAGTTGATTGTTTATCTGTTTCAAGAAAGCAGAGCTGTTGTTGTGTTACATTTTTTCGATATCCTATGCCTTGTTGATTATATGTCATAGGCATGTCTACACGTCAAAAAACTATCTCGGATTAAACTTATATCTCACAATATAAATATTTATGCCAATCAAAATTTGATCAGGTCCTTTTTTCAACTAATGATGCGAAATTACTAAGACCAACGAATCAAACTTTTTGTTGTTGGAAAGAGTCATGTCTGAATTACAAATTTCTTACTACGCGTATTTTTTCAGAACGAAACTGAGACAGATGAAAAGCAAAAAATCCAACACAGGTTGAAAAGTTCTTACAACGTTTTTCAACTTAAAAAGTTGGTATTTCTCACATTATTTTGAAATACCTGAACCAAGTTTCAATAAAAAATACATCAAGATGTAGAGTAGGAATGCAACGGTAACGGTGGCCACCGGTGACCGTAAGCACCGGCCACAACGTACTCCAATTAAAGCTACTCAGGTTGATCTGATTCCTATTAAAAGTGAAGCTGCTCATGTCGTAATCGAGAAGTGCACACTGAGTCGCTACCCATCTAGCTATTGTGATATATGATCGTATTTCACAAATTTCATAAGCTATTCCCATATAGTAACTACTTCACAAATACGCTACTGCCTGTAGGCATACGACAGCCAACATCAGTATGTTCATATAACTGAAGCTGTGCTAGCGTAAAGCTATCTGAATATGAAAGATGCTTATGTAAATAACTTAGGAATGCGATATCAACAAACACCCTTAAGGCCAATAATACCGGTTACGACGTCAGAAACGTATAGTGATGGCCGGTTTGTAGCATTCTAACGACTCATTGAGGCTCAGGGTAACCAGTAGTGCGCATTTAGCGCCCATCACCGTAGATTTTCGTGACCCTATCGGTCCTATAACTAGCTTCGTAGTCACACTCATCTAGGAAGAAAATTTTCATCTCCTGTAGTAACTTGAACTAAATTGTGCAGTTTTGACCATCACCATGAATCCTAATAATGCTGGTTAGGAGAGCGGGAACCTACGGTGATAGGCGGTTTGTAGCATTTTACAGACTCATTGACGCTCAGAGTAACCAGTAATGTCCATCTAGTCATCATCACCATAGGTTTTCGTGACCCTATCGGTCCTATAACTAAGTAGCTTCGTAGTCACACTCATCTGTGAAAAAAATTTTCATGTGCCGTCTCGTCGTGCATTCAGTTATTTAGTTTTGACCATCGCTATGAACGCTAATAATGCTGGTTAGGAGAGCTGGAACCTACAGTGAGGGCCGATTCATAGCATTTTACGGACTAGTTGAGGCTCAAGATAACCGGTGATGTCCGTCTAGCAGCCATCATCATAGGTTTTCATTTTCCCACTGGCGATGTCGTTAGCCTGATCATTACATTCGTGCGCGAGAGTGTCTCGTATACGACCACATTCTGAAATCAGGAATACGTTTTGAATCCTCAGGGTTAAGACGAATATGGCCGATTAGAATATCAAGAACTTACTGAGATGGCCGGGTTCGGCCATTATTCAGACGTCTGCATGCTTGCATCAATCACTGATGCTGTTACACTGGTCATTATCATAGGTTTTCATGGTTCACCTAGCCCTTTTGTTAGCCGAATCACTATAATCTGGTATGAAAGAAATATTTCATTTGTCATAGTGTCGTCTGCTGAGGAATATGGCTTCGACTATCGCCGTTAAGATCAATACTGTCAATTTAGAACCGCGAAAACCTACGGTTATGACCAGTTTCTACTATTACTTAGACAATATAAAGCTCAATGCATCCGTTGATACCAATACGCCGATCTCCACCGTAGGTTTCTATACCCTTACCGGCTTGATTCTCCGCCAGATCCCAAATTTCTGATGAGCATTTGCAAAAATCACTTCAGTAGTACAAGAGATCACTTCTTACCGGAAAATTAATTGCGCAAGTTTCTGGGATGTGCCACATATCATAAAAACAAGAATCCAATAAAAATTGACCGGTGCACCGTCCACCGGCGCACTGTCACCGGTGCATCCCTAATGTAGAGCATCAAAACCTCTATTGATATTAGCTTACGTAACCTATCTTGTATTTGTCCTAGACTCTTTAATTAACAAGGTATGAAAAATGAAATTTTTATAAAGTAGCCTTTTGCAATAATATGAGGCCATCTTCTCCTGTAACCATGGATAGACTCAATTCTGTTAGTGTTATTTGTTTGCAATAGATCAGATCATAAAACCATGTTAAGAGTTGAAAAACGGCCTGATAGTAAGCACAAATATAGTATGAGTATGACCAAAACGAGGCCCCCTCAATCACCACGAAACTCACGTCCTCTAGTAAAGAAAAGCGGTTAAAAGAACGAACATTGCAAATAGCGCTTTTGTAGAGTTCATCTGCTTACTCGAAAAAGGTTTTTCGTGGTGTCACAAAAAAACGGCGACGGGCTCTACATTCTAAGGAAATTTTTCAATATCATCGATTTTTATTTGAATATTTCGAATAAGTCCAAAATAAGTCTAAAATACACACACATAAATATTATCAAGCGTTAGCTATTTTCGCAGAAATTGTACAGTTGATGCCATACAGCCAAGCAAAAACGTCAAACTAAGCTCTTGACACATTGCTTGCGATGTCGATGTTGGAATCGATGTACTCGACGGTGCAGTAGTCACAGTAGAATTTGCTATGTATTCTGTGCTCGGTGCCGTAGAATTCGCTATGAATGCTGTGCTCGGTGCCGTGGAATTTCCTCCGATAAGCTCCCATGGATAGAAATCATTTGCTAAACTCACCAGTTTTTTGATTTGCTGATGGGTATTACACAAATTTTGTTTATTGCAAGTGAAACCCAAATGATTCCAGTCGGATGAAAGGGGTGGATCGCCTTGTTTAAGTGTGATACGAAAATATAGACGAGGGAATATCGTCACTGTACTGGCATTTCTACATTCCCCTTCAAAATTGGTCTTGCCATTCTCGATTATTTCAAATCCATGACATCCATATCCATTTTCACAGGTTATGGGTTGATCCTGATTATTAGAACACTGTTCAATATTGACTACTGTCGGGTCAAATAGTTCGGCCTCGATTTTGTTTAATATCGGTTCATTCCGAATTAGTGTTTCTACAGTTACCTGATAAAATAGTTTGGCACAGTCAGCTGAGGTCTTACAAGTATATGTGATGTTGGCATCAATTATTTTTGGTTCATCAAATTTATTTTGAACTGATAAGACTAGATCATAATCCCGTATCGAGTCATATGCGCCGGTAAGATTCAGATGAATTTCTTGCGTTAAGTAATTCATGCGAAATATCGCTTGACAAGCATCAACTTCAATCAATTTCCCTTTGCATTTTGACGGGAATTCCGTCGCATTATCAAATGATAACACAATATTAGCACAGTTTGTGCACCGAAGACAAGTAACCAGAGACATGTTCAAAATCAAATAAAGAAGTATAAAAGCCTTAGCAATAAACATCATTATTACTGTTGTACTTACTTCAAATACAGAAAATGAATGAGAAACGAAGTTTGTGAAGCCTTTCGTTATTCTTAGATAACAAATGTGCGTTATTTGCCACCATGCCCAAGATATCACCTGTTTAAATTTTATTGCGTTGTTCACACATACTAAGCAAAAGCAAAATTTGGTTGTGGATGTGTTTATACACAGGTGAAAAATGATACAAGCAAATTATACGACATATTTCGATCTTCGCTAGAGACCTTCTTCGTGTATCTTTAGAATCATTGTAACTACATAAATTAGTCGTGAGCAATATGGTAAACTCAATAAAAAGATTCAACCAGCATGAACATAACACTAATCAGATACATAAGAAACATACACACATATACGCGGCATATAGAATATCATCGTATATATATATGAAGACACGCGGAAAAAATAACTGCAGTCCGTATTTCAGTTGAATCGTTACCATAAAACCGTAGTCTCAAAAAAACAATGATATATTCTTAAAGCGCGTGGAGTTTTCTATCATTCTGCATATTTCCATTATCGTTGGCATATATGTATTACCAAAAACAATTGAGTGCAATGAAGGCACTCTTTTGTTCAGATTTCCATAGACTTGATTTTGTCACTGTCATCAAAATTAGTTTTTTACGTTTTTCATCACTATACAATTGTCTTTTTAAACAACCATTTATATGTTCTCATGGAGGGTGAAATTCTCTATCATCCTATATATGTTATTCTTGCCTTACATTTATCTGCTGAATGTACTGAAGAATAATTCGAGTATTACGTCAGTGTCCTCCTCAAGAAACCTAAAAACTATATTTTTTGTAGTAACATTTTCTTTTTTATTTCAACTTTATTATTAGTATAGAAGTAACTTTTTCAACAAGTATTTATATTCTCTGATACTGCTTCACGTGCAAGTCATTTCATTCATTTTGAAACAAGATAGAAAGCTTTTTATTCTCTTATCTTTAAATATTAGTTGTAATAGATGTTCAATATGTGATCCATGAACATAGTAAATTATTCTACAACTTTTTATCCAATTCTTCAAAGCGTGGTCGATTACGTCCTGATCAAGATTTTCCCACTTATGTTTGATAGTATTTTTCAAGGCATTAAACGTTGATACCTTGTGTTTTCGTACTCATTCTTTGAGAATTCCATAAATCGAATAGTCCATCGGGGAAGCATCTGGACTCTTGGATAATCACTCGTTCGGCGCTACAACTTGGACATTATGTTCGTTCAAATAATTAATTGTCTCTTTTGCTGTATGACTTGGTGTACAGTCTTGATGAAGAATCATTTTTTTTCGTAAATCATCAGGAAATAAACGAGGAATATCGTATTTGATAAATGGTGTTATAATATGTTCAATATAGTATCTACTGGTGATTGTTGAACCATGTTTGATCAAATGTTACCGAGTTTTACCACGTGCACTTACATCCGCTCAAACCAGCACAACCACAGGATATAAATCATTTTATTCGATTTTGTTTAACTGCCTCTGGTAATTCATTACTTCTCACATAATAAATCCTCCTGGAAAAAATAGTTAGGGTCGGTGTTTTGAACATATCATTATTGTAAATTAACATTTTGAGAAAACTAATTATATATTCGGATAGTCCGTGGAGTTCTCTACAACTGTATGTATGAATGTTTCGAATTGCACTTGTTCACTAAAATATGAATTCAAGCACAACAAAGACATCCTCATCGTTGGATTCCCCGGAAATGTATTTTTTTTGTTTCTTCTTCATCCAGTTTTTCAAATTTATTTTTAATATAGCAACAAAGTTACTACAAACTAAGTGCATCATCTGAAAGTGCACGAAAGTCTCTATCACTCTGCACTTTCCCAACCTTGATTAGCTATTATTTGATTACAAATATTTGGTATACTATTTATGTACCTACGTATGACTTTTTGAAGAATTGCATTCCATGCTTGCGCCACCAACCGTTTCAAACGTCGTTGAGAGTTTGGATGATTTCCTTGAATGTATCGATTGAGATCTGGACTAGTAGTCGGTTAGTTATCCATGCATTTAATACGATTACTAAGGTAGCCAGTCGTGTACTAGTACAGTGTGCGCCCATGTAGGACGATCATGTACTAAATAATGCCCTTATAGATGACGTAGATGTCAATTTTGGCGTCGCTTGTAGATGTTGAATATATGTTGTAGTATTAATTTGATCATGAATAAATACTAAGTTTGATCGACCATCATACGATACTACACCAAATATTACGATGCGAAATTGAACTTGACTTTGGAAATGTGTTTGTCTTGCACGACCGTACGGTATCCCATAAACTATATCAGAAGCATCAACTTCAAAAACTTTTTCATCGCTAAAGATGAAATTGTGTTATTCATCTGTTGTATGTGATAAATAGATATTTAATCTTTGTTGTGCATGTACTGGGTGACAACCCAATGATCAAAGGTAATTTCGAATAGTACGAGGATTACCATTGAGACCAATTCGTTAAAAACCTTTTAGCAATACTTCTCGAAGTTTCATTCGAATATCTATAAAAAAAATTGTCGTAATGTATAAATTTCATCATCATTCAACATGATATGACGATCTTGTCCGCTTCGTTCTATATCATCATTGTTTTCTTGAAATAAACGGAGTATATTACAAACTGTTTCAATACTACAAAGAATAATGCTAACTATTTGACATACGTTTAGTCATCGATCAAAACTTAATGAAATAATACGCCAACGATCACCAACAGATACAGCGCATGTTCCTAATAAGAACAGCTTTTCAAATGCCTTGAGAATTTTTCTTTTTTTCTAAAACGTTTATATAGGAACATATAGATTTTTTATATTTTTGAGTAGAGAAATATTTTCTGAATCAAATGATATAAGAAAAATTTAATTATCTTGAAAACTACCTGAGTAATTAGCGGTAGTTTGCGAATGATTGAATTTGTTCTTATTAGGAGCTCTGTNGTGTGCGTCGAGAGATGAGCAACATCACCACCCTCATATTCTCATCCACCCCCACATCCACGCCCACACTCACATCTACACCCACACCCTACCCACAACCACACCCACATTCCACCCTATTACCAACCAATAACTATATCGCGCCTGTCGGTAACCAAAGGTAACTGTCTGTAAGGGTGGGTGGGAGCTGGCAAACTTCCATATAAAACTTACACTCATATTTTTCTATGAGAGTTCCACACAAAAAAGAGGTTTTATTGTTAATGCATGAAAATGTATAGAGGATTGGCAAATCAGTGTATGCGGGATAATTCGGCACAGCTTCTAGTAGATCTCACTAAAACGACCGTGAAAACGTTATTAAAAGAGATTTTGAGAAACTAAAAAAACTATTCGATAAAGAACTGTTTTCTCTACAAACTTTGTGTCCAAATTTTTTTTCTATCATTCAAGGCAAAAAAGTTAGGAACATTACAAGGCGAAAAATCAAAAGTCCGTGTCGAATCATCCTTTCTTACTCTATGTCTTTATAAAATATAATATGATTAAATAAACTAATCAATTGTTATTTATGAATGGATGGAAAAAGATCGAAAAGAAAAATATCAAACGGAAAAATGTTGAAAGTAGAGATGCTACTCTCCATGTCATTCAAATTTTGATGACATCATTCACACATTTTGTGGCGCCTCTATTTTCGACATTTTTCCTTTCGATCTTTTTCCATCATACCTTATTTATTCTTCACAAAGCATCATTGTTCAAGTATGAACGAACTTGACTATGAACAAAGGCTACATTGTACACTGTCGACGTGTTTAACATTGTCATTGTGGACGACGTCAAATATGCTTTTGAATGAACAGATATATATATATGTATATGCACATTGCAATTCACATTTTTCTAATTAAACATGAAGCATTCAACAGTTAGCATCAGTGCTTTAAGCGACGAAATGTTACTTGCCATTTGGATGAAACTTAATAATGTTGATGTATTATATTCACTGATAGGTGTTAATAAAAAACTCGATCAATTAGCTCAAGATATTACCTTTACACAATCTATTGATTTGGTGAAAATATTATCAAATAACAAGAGTAAGTCAAAAACAAAGTCAATATTGGATCGATTCTGTTTTGACATAATACCTCAAATTCAACACAATATTGAATCATTGACTCTTGATCGATTATCAATTGATCGTGTTCTTTCCATTGGAAATTATATTAAATTATGGAAACTTACTCTTGTTAATCTTCCACTTAAAATGGCATGTCATATTTTCAATGGTATGTTGTGTATTCTCTTCATATTTAAATAATCAAACTAAATCGATATATTTATTTAGACGAGTCATCATTTATTCATATGTTCAAACATCAAATTTTGCATCTTGTCATAAAGATTAATCATATAAAATTTTCAAAAAAACAGCATGTAGCAGCTACAAATGTTTTTTCTAATATTATTACTATATTCACCAATCTAAATCATTTCGAATTTGGTTTCGAAGATCATTTTGAATATTCACCATTATCACTTATTAATTTATCATCTACAATATTTTATTCAACAAGTATTAGTTATTTAAATGTGACGGTACAATATTTTAATGACTGTCTTTGTTTACTTGATGGACGTTTCACTCAATTATATACAGTTATTGTAAAGGTTGAAANATAAATTTATTTCGATTTCTAAGAGAATGAGAAGAAAATTGAGTTGAGTATCTTATGATTGATTTTTTAATAGAGTAGAATCTATTTGGCAGATCTAATAATGATGATGTCTATCTAAAATCGTTTTCCTATAGCAGATATCATAAAAGACAATATAATATATGAAATAACTTTCAAACAATAATATTTAATGATAATATAATGTACATTTTGTTTGTCTTCAATGAGAAAAATAGTTCAATTCATACTCATAATTAAGCAAACATGATCGAAACACCAATTTCGTGCAAAAACTATAAAATCTGACTGAAAGACAGTGGTAGAATGTTGCTATTTCTTTCTCAATTATTAGTTATATTCGAAAAAGAAATACTTTTCCATTGTCTTTGTTTTTGTATGTTTGTTAATTTTTCTTTTGTCAAACTCGCATATTTTACGAAGCAAAATAGAGAGTAGAAGTTTGAAGTCGAAATTTTCCGGCTTCCCTTACCTTCACACACGTGAGAGACATTTGCTAGTTAAATCATTTGTTAGATGAATAAGAATTAAGAAAAACTGAATAAAAAAATAACATCAATAACAAGAAGACAAAGAAAAGAATTCTAGCGCCAAGAAAAAGCGAACAAAAAAAAACTTTCGTTTGAAATCCAGAAATTAAATAAGAGAAATGATTCTCTGAAAATCGCTGATCTTTGGAAATTAACTATCGTATGTTGAAGATTTTTCATTTTATGTATTTCTTATTAGTATAATGAAGGTATAGATATGTAAATTGAACCTTTTAGCCCCAAAGGATCTGTGTGAACAATTTTTTTTTTAAATATATTCTCTTAAAGTTAAAGTTTCTTTTTGTCTTTGTATAATATGAAATACATGATTTAGAATATTTCTCTTAACGTGAATATTGTGAAATTGAAGTATCAGTATTATAGAATGTACTTTAAGTGTAGTCAGTTTTCTGTGCTAGGATAAAAGCATTTTAGGTGAAATAGTATCAAATAAAGATATGTTTTGATAGATTAGTTCGACAGTTATTTCGGTAGTTTATGAATAGAAGAAGATGACTGAAGAACTATGAATATATTTAATTATGTAATCAGATNATCACATCGTTGTTCTTTTGTATAACATTTTGTTTCAAAATGACCACCACATAACTTTTGATCATCTGGACAAATACTTGTTAACCATGTTATATTTAATAGAACTAAATTTGTATCACGTCGTTGAATACTTTCTTTTGTATCTAATCTTGAAAATTTTGTACTTGATATTAAATATCAACGACCAAGTTATATATCATTAAATACACTGGCCTCTATTTTTGAATATCGTACGCCACGATTGAATCGAGTTAATATTAATATGACTCTACCGGAAAGTCTTTGTTGTAAAGAACAAATGGATACGAAATATTCATTATTTACTGCATGTAAAATTCAGCCTGAATTAAATCAACTTACAAGATTGATTGTTGTCGGATCATTAAGAAGATAGAATTCGAAAGAATATACTATTTTTTTGTTTCGTATTTTTATAAAAAATGCTAAAATTCTCTTGTGTCTTGAAAGTATATTTATTCATCATTTATCGTATCAAAATTAAATGAAGATTTTTCTGTCCTAGATCCTACAGCAGTGCAATAGTAAATAAAGTCATAAACACTGAACTAAAGTTATTTTGAGTATTAAAACCTATAGAAAAAAAAAACAATGCTTTGAAAGTTTGCACTAATTTTAACCATTCAGAATTTCAAAATTCGATCATTTTCGATGAATTCTTAAAAACTTTCCTCTCTAAAATTAGTTCATAATGTTATGACATATTTTGTTCACATTCTTGGTAAATATACAATCGTATTGAATTCTTAGCTTTTGAATTCTTTGGAAAAATATAAATAAACATTGTATTGTGAATTGATCACTGAGTGTGTCATTTCATTGAGATTCACATGAAACGACTGATACAAATATATTAATTATTAAAAATCGCCTAATTTATTTTCCGTAAAATCAAATTATTATTTTAGTATATAGTTTAGTTGATATATTTTTAACTGAGATATCACATAAGGTTTCTTTTTTTTTGTTAGTAGGAAAGATGTTGTATATCACTACAGGATTAAAATGTGAAACACGGTGTATCTGCTCTTGCTAATCACAGAAAGATTATTTTATTCTATCTACTTTGGATCACATTTCTTCATCACCATTTTACTTAATCCTTTATAAATGCAATAAGAAAGTAGTTGATTTATTTTATAAAGACATTATTGATATATGACCTGTGATCGTATCTCAATAACGTCCATCACAGTCTGTAAGAGAAGAGAGGAATAAAAAATTCGACTCGTATTTTTTAACACTCTGTTTAGATTGTGTTTTACAAAATGAATAGACAAATAGCAATGATTCGATTTCATGCAACATAATGAATAGTATCTCTATCAGCATATGCTAGAACGTCATCATAATGAATATATATGTTCTGAGCCATGACTGATTATGATTGCTTTAGTCTATCCTCATTTATTTTTATCTTTTTTCAAGAGAGTATTTCGACTGAATTGTAATTAGATTTTTTTTCGTCATAAGCCGATAGTCAAACATGCTTAAGACAAATTTATTTTTTCAACAAATAATTGAGAAAGAGAATATATGAATATGTAAGGATCACCATGTAGTAATAGATCCTGTTTAAAAAAAAAAAAAGAAGAAAAGCAATAGTTCTATTTTTCATTCAATGTTATATAACAAAGAATCTTCTGTCTTTATTTGCCAATGAATAAGTTTTTTTAAAATAACATCGATTAGTTGATAGTATTTTATAACTTAAGTATCATTTCATTACATCAATCAAAGTATTGAATGTCGATCGAATATTATTCGTTTGTGAAATTCTATGTTTACTTAAGAAAGAAATATTTCTTTTTTTAATGCATTTAATTTGAATTTGAACAAAAATTTATAATAAAATTCATTTTGCTTGAAATCATTTGATTGATATGTTGAATTCAATACAATTTTGAAGTTTTATTTTTGTAAATCCTCTTATTAACATTTCTTTCTTTCTTTTCTGATAGATTCTTAATAATTTCCAAGTACCACTCTACTATCTAAAAGTATGCAAACAACAAGTAATTGTTAAAACACATCAAGTGATATGTACGATACATGTTTATGTTTGCATGGATGCAGTATATGTGTTGAACTCTTGTTTCAAGGTAACATAGAATAAAGTACGCATCATATTTCAATTAATGATAGTTTTATATTGGTATATATATATATCCCTCTTTTTTCATTCAAGTATTAACATACAATTATTTTGAAAATAAAATATTCAATATCTATTCTGTCTTAGTTGGTTCAATGACACTAAAACTTAATTGTTCCCTAGAAAAGAAGTATTTTCATTTTCTTATATCTATGACGTAAAATAAGAAGATCAATCAGATGATTAATATGGAAATGAATTCTTTCGATCATATATAATGTATGCCTTTATAAACAAGCTGAACTAATTGATTTTAGACAAGAGTTTACAAAATAGAATCACATTAAATACCATAAGTAAACGTTTTTAAAGTTTTTCTCAGAATTTTTTACTGTGTTATATAAAAATATCCAATCTGAATTTCATCAAGAATGATTCGGCGTCGTACACCATAGTTTACAGTATTTAAACAAAGAATTCAAATTTTCATTAGTGCTAACAACCATTCATCATACTCTAATATCATAGCTATAAAGCGCATATGCGTGATGCAATGAATCCTTACTTTAAAAAAAAATAATGCAGTATTTCCGATATAAAAAAATATATCGAAAATACCTAGGTGAAAAAATGTCATTATTAGATCTTGTAATACGATTTAATATGTTAATTTTGACAGAATTGAATGGTACTAACTATAAAGCTCAAAACAGTTCCAGTTATATGATAGATTTTTTAATATCGATGACGCTACAAAATTTGTATTAGAAAAATATATTCTGAAATTGTTTTCTTTTCGGTTAGTTTGAATTTTCTCGAATAAATAATACGACTTTGAGCAAAAAAACACATTCTTCAACTATTCATAGCTGGAACCGAAAGTTATATACAATGTTCGTAAGATTTTTCCACTTGGGTATTTAGTTTACACTAGAAAAAAAAAAACAATACTTCTACTAGCTATTGAATTTTTATCAATTTTTCACTGTTCCAGAAATCTACTATATTTAAATACATTAATTATCAGCAAGAATCATATATTTACATCTATAAAATTATTCTATTTCTTGTGTTGATTTATATATTCAATAATCAGCTTTTATTAAGATAAAATAAAGTATGAAATATATATTCTCTTTTGACAGTTGTGCTCTTCCATGATTGGATTTATGACATACGAGAAAAAAAGAACTTACTCGAGTATTCATTTATTTTCTTTGTATTCTCCCAGAAGGATGTACCCAAAATGGATTCTTCTTTTTTTCTTTTTCTTTTCAATGTAAGAGAAAAAAAACTAGGCTGTCTTTATATTATAATGTCAAATGTCGATCGTATGTGTATAAACTCAAGGGAATTCTCTCGCTTCACTTGATTTGATTCTTAGAAAATACAACAGAACAATTATTATACTGAAGGAGAAGAAACATACACAAATAGAAGAAGAAAACTGTCGAAATTTCATATCACTACCGATCGATTGTTGTTTCGTTCAATACAACGGTAATAACATCAACAAATTCGATTCATATTGCAAGAAAAAAAAAACAGATGAACGAGAGCAGAAAAGAAAAAGCATCCAATTTCATATGAGTAAGTGACGAGCAATGACTACTATGATGTAAGCTATCGGGTAGAAAGAGAAAGAAATGTCGCTTGTCTTAATTACTCTTCTTTAGTCTCGATCACGCAATATTTACCTGTCTTGCATTTTTTTTTTCGTTTGCTCATTAAACGAACGGTCTATCCGTTTCATAAGCTAACTATTTTCGATCACTCTTCTTCTTAACTTTTACTATCATATCAATAAAACGTGTGAATTAACCCATGATCTTCTTCTTATTCTATTTACTCGATCTTCAATTCCAGGTAGAATAGAATGGTATTATCTTCATTGTCTTATCATTGTTGAATAAATGTTTTCTTTATTATTATTATAACTTTTTTTTTGTTCCATATATGTGTTTATATTTTATAGTGTAATTTATGTAGCAGATGCCAAAGAACAGCATTGGTACAAGAATGGCTTGGTGGTGGTATCTAATACTTGTGATAATTGATTTAATTCGAGCACAAAATGTATTTGGTGGAGGAGGAGGAGGAGGAGGATTTTTAGCTGATCCTTTTCTTGAACTTACAGCAGGAGTCACAAGTCCTGCTAATGAAAAATCTATTAAATCAGATTCAACATGTGTATCAAATGGAGCTCTAGCTGGTTCAATTATTGGTACTTTAATATTATCTGCTTTTATTGCTTTTCTTATATGGGTAATCTATATAAGACAAAAGTTACAAGGTTTGTTTGCTTTTTTGATTGTTCTATTAATAGAAACATTTTCTTTTTATTTGATTTTATTCAATAGAAGTGCAGTCATATAAAAATCAAAGAAAAAAACAAGAATCAACATCATCACAACATCATCATCGTACTTTTCCTTCACTTTTTAAATATGAACAACAAAATATTAAGCAACATGCAAATAATGGTTTGTTTAAAAAAAAAAAAGATTATTTTTCTATATAAATTATCTCGATTGATATAATAATTAATAAATTAGATCACATGGGTAATCAATTACCATTGGATGTTGCAGATTATAAAGTAAGAGTAACAAGAAATTGTTCAGTCATAGTTATTTTGATAATCTTAAGCTAGAATACAGTACATCAATTGATATATGATAAGTAACAAAAGAATGTTTTTTCTTTCTGCACTACTAAAATTCTTAGATATATCTTTTGCTTAATCATATAGAATAAACATGTTCTTCATGTTCAATTTATCAACAAGAGTCTATTGAGTATGAATGAAACTTTAAAATTTCGAATAAGAATAGTTTTGTAGTAAGCAAAACATAAGAGAATTCTTTGGAATTTCTTAACTGTGATTTACATAAGCAAATACTGAATCTTATTTCATTTAGTTTGGTACATTTCCATTTCGTCAGTCTCAAACACCAAGTGTTACTGGTCATTATAATCACACAGATTGGTTAAATCGTGTTCCATCATCATTTCATTCGGCAACTATGGACCAAGTAAAATAGTTTTTATCATCATATTATTTATTTATTTATTTATATTATAATGAAAATAGGATGCACAAACAATAGATATTGAATTATTAAATCCGACATTTTGTGGTCTTAATTTCAGTATAACAGGCAATATGCGTGCTGGAATATTCGTCAAAGACATACTTGATAAAGAAAATTCACAAGGAAATATTAAATTAAATTCATCCGATCAATTACGAGCAGGTTTTTTTTTTCTTATTGTTTCTTTGCAATATATTTTCTTTTTGGTGTTTTTTTTTAATAGGTGATCGTATTATTGCATTGACTATATGTTTTGAATCTATAGTTTATGAAGATGCATTGACAATTCTTAGTTATGCATCACCTTATCCAGTATTTTGAATTTTCTATTAAAGAAAATCAAATATTGTTTTGATTTTTTGTTTTCTAGGTTATTCTTCGTGTTCAACGTCCAATACATGCAACAAAAATAGATATTCTAACAGAAAAACGATCAATGACAACAAATTCACCAAATAAAGTCAAATGGCGAGATGATTTTGAACACTATGATAATGATAGTAAATCTTTCATTTGTTTTTTGAATAATTCTAATAATGATAATCTAGAAATTAGTTCCTTACAAACTAATTATCTTTTTATTTTTTAGCACCACATAATCGTTCTATTGTTCAACAAGATCCATCAATGACTCTTATTACAGATACAAAATCTATTTCATCAACAACTCATCCTCGTTCACCATCGAAAAAAACTCATACACAATCACGTCATAACAAAGCATCATCGATTACTAAAGGTAATAAATTAAAAACAGTATCGAATACTGTCGGAGCTATAACAAAATCTTCGGATATCGGCATAAAAATCCATCGAGATAAAACACTAAATCAAATGATGTTAACGTCAACAGGTTTAACAGCAAAGCCAATAGATAGAATTTTAACATCACCAGTGCCAACAAATAAAACAACAATGAAATCTGTTACTAATGCAGTTATTTCTTATCTTCATTATCGAGGTGCTAATACAGGACATGCAACAGGTAGACAGACCAATAAAGGGGAAAATAAAGCAACGCATGTATTTACATCTATTGCATGAATGATTTATTAAAAAAAATTTTGATAATTGTTACTAATTGTTTTCCCTCTACTCTAGATGTGACCAATAATTCTGAAGCAACATTAATGGTATGTTTGTTCTTTTCACAAACAATATTTATAATTATTAAAATTAAGGAACTTAAAGTAATCAGTTGTTTAATGATTGGTTCGAACTAAGTAAACATGATTCAAGAGAAAGAAAATTGTCATCATAACAGTAAAAATTTCACCCAAGAACAGTCATCTTTTTTGACTGAAAGTTTTAGTAGACTCTAATGATTTCAAGAGTTGTCTATGAACAAAGCTTTAGACTAAAATTTTTACATACAAAAATAGTCGCCGTGTCTGACTGTACTAATACTTCGTCTATTCTGCACATATATATATATATATGATCCATCCTGTCCATATCTATGTACAATCCTGAATACCAGCAGTCATCGAATGATTCTGGATAAGTTACTAACGGTTATTTGTGTAAGATCACCTGTTCAATCAAATGCTGACTACGATGCGAAATACACTTGTCATAGTTGTACGAAAAATATCGAGCTATTGAGTCAGCCACAAGATAGCTCAGAGGCAGGAGTATACATCTTCTATATGCAGACAGTTTTTAAATAAAAAAATTGATTTTCGAATCTTCGAGAATCAACATAGATTATTTATAATCTCTAAAATAGAACAGAAGTCTTCTTGTACTTTATAGCCTTATTATGATTCTCCATATGATTATTATGGTGCACAAATATGTCAACCACATCTAAATAAAAATAATAATAATTCCGGGTCAACTGAATCATTAACTGCTGTCACATCCATTTATACAATACAATTATCATCAATAAAACCAAATGTTCCAGCTCAACGAGCTATTATTCCACGTCGATGTGAACGACGTCTTTCGTCTCCTGCTGCTATTTTACCTATAACATATAAACAAGCTGATGATAATGATACTTCACTAGAGAATATTGACACATTTGTATAATTCTTTTTTTTGTTTTTATTGTTTTAATAAGAGAATAATCGATCAAAATTATTTAATTATATTGAAAAAATAAAAATAAATTCTTCATTGAAAATTTAAAATATATCTATGATCTATTCGACATACATTTTTTAGAATACTAAATCCAAACAAGTATTTTTTTAACCTTAGATAGTTATTTAAAAATGAAACGACTGTCAAATATATTTTTCTAAATATATCTCAAGAATAGTTCGATCGATTCAGCTGCAATTTTTTCTGAACATATATCTCGATGAGTTCTACGCAAAACATTAAAGCCTTAATTTTTTATGACTCATTAAATATGGACGATATCTTAACAAAAAAAAAATACGAATATTTGTTTCGATCTTTTATGTACAAAATGTTTCAATGTAGGCATTTTCTGTCATAACAATAAAAAATTTGTATCTCTGAGAAATATAAAGAAAACTTTGTTTCTTTGAAAATGCGACTTCCTGTATTATAATAGATCTTACGAGAGAACATATCCAAGTAATAAATCACTTTTGAGCCAAAAACCAATGAACAAGATGTAATCAACTATGCTGAATCCGATTATCAGAGCCCCATGTGCTACTACCTAGGTCAACTAATCAATCAATGTGAATCTACTACGACGGATTTAGGTAAAACTAAAATACTGAATACTTGGACTTTTGAGGGCGAAATCTGGGTGCAGGTGCTTGTGTACACGTTTGCCGAGCACCCTCACCCAACTTCCGTCCCAAAAACTCCCGGCGTTAAAGATTCCAAGCTCATGTAAATCCGTCGTGGTAGCTACTCGTCGTGTTAGCTTCGCATCGATTTATAAATTGGGTGTGGGTGAAGTATAGATAATGTTAAGTGTGTATAACTGTCCGTGCTGGGTCAAAGGTCAAAAACCGAATAAGGCTACAAGAGGTATAAGGAATAAGGCTGGTAGGGTATAACGCTATAAGGTCTATCTTTATATATAATGCGAAGTGTCTGATTGTCTGTTATCGGGTCAAGGTTAAAGTACAGATGTGAAGCTTGACTGGAAAAAACAGCGATGCAGTATGCACGAAATCTCGCTAGTTTTTTATATTCATTGATTTTTAATAACTAAATTGACTGTACACCTTTAGATAAAAAATGAGCAGCAAATAAAGCCTATGAAGTAAAAATAAAAAAATTGTTACCCTTTGTTTTGTACGTAGGAATACAAGACATAATATATACATTGGTGGTTAAGATTTTGAGTTATGTTACACAGATTTGTTGTTGATGAGTATCTAAAAGGTTATGAACGTGTCATAAAAGTTTCAGCAAGTATGGCGTCCAGCGGTGACCCCACTAACACCCTGTCAATTTGCTCGTAATATCCACAATCTTAGTAGAGAATTTTCAGTTTTGGGAAGTCTTTTAAAAAAGATGTTGGCAGTTCAATGAAATATGTAATTTAACATCAGGTTTTATTATATATTCAACAGAGTCCTGCATTTCATTCAATTCATGACGTTACTGACACTTATGTACTTATATGCCCAAAAGATCCACTATGATCAACGTATTACTCAACAAAAAGAATATACAAAAGAATGGCTAGTGTAGATAGCTGTCTTCTGCAATATCCTATGAGGACCTAAACTCTATTTAGTTGTACAACATGCTATTGACGCCTCAACAAAACTCTCATAGTCATTTCAGTTAATAATGAACTAATAATAAGTTTTGTTTCTTCTTCTTCATTATTACGACTATTATTTATATTATTCATTTTAATTTATTATCATAAAATACAACTAACTAAAATAATCTGACAAATGTATAATAATCAATTAGGCGGAACCACAAGACATACCAACCAATAACTATATCGCGCCTGCCGGTAACCAAGGGTAACTGTTTGTAAGGGTAAGTGGGAGCCGGAAAGCTTCGATATAAAACTTACACTCATATTTTTCTATGTGAGTTCCACAAAAAAAGAGGTTTTATTGTTAATGTATGAAAATGTATATACAGATTGGCAAATCAGTGTATGCGGGATAATTCGGCACAGCTTCTAGTAGATCTCACTAAAACGACCGTGGAAACATTACGAGAAGAGATTTTGAGAAACTAAAAAACAATTCGATAAAGAACTGTTTTCTCTACAAACTTTGTGTCCAAAATTTTTTTCTATCATTCAGGGCAAAAAGGTTATGAGCATTACAAGGCGAAAGTTCAAAAGTCTATGCCGAATCATCCCTTTTTAGTCTATGTCTTTATAAAATATAACATGATTAAATAAACTAATCAGTTGCTATTTATTCTTCACAAAGCATCATTGTTCATATATGAACGAACTTAACTATGAACAAAGGTTACATTATACACCGTCGACTTGTTTAACATTGTCATTGTTGACGATGTCAAATATGCTTTTGAATGAACAGATATATATATATATATATATGCACATTCCAATTCACATTTTTCTAATTAAACATGAGCCATTCAACAGTTAGCATTAGTGCTTTAAGCGACGAAATTTTACTTGCATTTTGATGAAACTTAATAATGTTGATATATTATATTCACTGATAGGTGTTAATAAAAAACTCGATCAATTAGTTCAAGATATTACCTTTACACGATCTATTGATTTGGTGAAAATATTATCAAATAAAAAGAGTAAGACAAAAACAAAGTCAATATTGGATCGATTCTGTTTTGATATAATACCTCGAATTCAACACAATATGGAATCATTGACTCTTGATCGATTATCAATTGATCGTGTTCTTTGCATTGGAAATTATCTTAAATTATGGAGACTTACTCTTGTTAATCTTCCACTTAAAATGGCATGCCATATTTTCAATGGTATGTTGTGTATTCTCTTCATCTTTAAATAATCAAACTAAATCGATATATTTATTTAGACGAGTCATCATTTATTTATATGTTCAAACATCAGATTTTGCATCTTGTCATAAAGATTAATCATATTAAATTTTCAGAAAAAAAGCATGTAGCTACAAATGTTTTTGCTAATATTTTTACTATATTCACCAATCTAAATCATTTCGAATTTGGTTTCGAAGATCATTTTGGATATTCTCCATTATCACTTATTAATTTATCATCTACAATATTTTATTCATCAAGTATTAGTTATTTAAATGTGACGGTACAATATTTTAATGACTGTCTTTGTTTACTTGATGGACGTTTCACTCAATTATATACAGTTATTGTAAAGGTTGAAATTATCAAGAATTCATCACAAATTATAAATAATAAGGTAAAAATTTTTCAATCATGGGCAACAAATTTATTTCGATTTCTAAGAGAGCGAGAAGAAAATTGAGTAGGATCTATTTGGCAGATCTAATAATGATGACGTCTATCTAAAAGCATTTTCCTATAGCAGATGCCATAGAAGACAATATACTATATGAAATAACTTTTAAACAATAATATTTAATGATAATATAATGTACATTTTGTTTGTCTTCAATGAGGAAAATAGTTCAATTCATACTCATAATTAAGCAAGAATGATCGAAACACCGATTTCATGCACAAACTAAAAGATGTGACTGAAAGACAGTCGTAGAATGTTGCTATTTCTTTCTCAATTATTAGTTATACTCGAGAAAGAAATACTTTTCCATTGTCTTTTTTTGTTTTTGTATGTTGTTAGTTTTTGCTTTTGTGAAACTCGCATATTTTACGAAGCAAAATAGAGAGTAGAAGTTTTAAGTCGAAATTTTCCGGCTTCCCCTACCTTCACAGACGTGATCGACATCTCTCTCTCCCTGTCACACACGTGGCAGACATTTGCTAGTTAAATCATTTGTTAGAAGAATAAGAATTAAGAGAAACTGAATAAAAAATAACATCAATAACAAGAAGAGAAAGAAAAGAATTTGAGCGGCAAGAAAAAGTGAAAAAAAAATTCGTTTGAAATCCAGAAATTAAATAAGAGAAATGATTCTCTGACAATCGATGATCTTTGGAAAATAACTATCGTGTGTTGGAGATTTTTCATTTTATGTATTTCTTATTAATATAATGAAGGTAAAGATATGTAAATTGAACCTTTTAGCCCCAAAGGGTATGTGCGAACAATCTTTTTTTTCTCAATATATTCTCTTAAAGTTAAAAAGTTTCTTTTTGTCTTTATATAATATGAAATACATGATTTAGCATATTTCTCTTAACTTGAGTATTGTGAAATTGAAGTGTCAATATTAGAATGTACTTTAAGTGTAGTCAGTTTTCTGTGCTAGGATAAAAGCATTTTAGGTGAAATCGTATCAAATAAAGATATGTTTTGATATATTAGCTCGAGAGTTATTTCGGTAGTCTATGAGTAGAAGAAGACGACTGAAGAACTATGAATATATTTAATTATGTAATCAGATAAATTCTTAAATCAATAACTAATTCGATATGACTTGTCATCAATTTTCTTTTTGTAGAAAATTGTGTCGAATTTGAAATGTTTCTCATTGTTTTCACTTTATGAAACAACTGAATATGATAGTCAAATTGTACCACTTCTTCAACAAATGTCACAATTGGAGAAACTCACATTATCGCTTTGTGTTACAAACCGAACATCATTTATTGATGGTACTCAATTGTATAATGATATATTAAAAAACATGCCACATTTACGATCATTCATTTTTGATATCGTTACTGCAGGCATTCAGATGAAGGCCGAATTACTACCGTCATGTTATGATATTCGGCGTACATTCGTTCAAAGTGGCTATCATATGGATTGTTATATTGATTATTATCAAAGCGAAGCAGGTCGATGCCATATTTATTCGCTTCCCTTTAATATGGAGCATATGCATGCGATTACTAACAATTTTTCTGGTGGTCTCTTCATGAATGTTCGTCGCCTTTTTGTGACTGATTCACTTCGTCCATTTCAACATTATTTTTTTGCTCGAATCTCATTGTCTTTTCCATTACTTACTAGCTTGGAAATATCCAATTGGTATCCACAGCAAAAGAAGTTCATACACCAACCTGGTGAACCTGACCAAACATCATTAATTATTATATATCCCCATCTTGTGGAACTTAGTTTTGTTCTTGGAAATATTGACTATGTCAAACAATTTCTTCTTGATTCAAATATGCGTTTACCTCGTCTTAACAAATTACATGTTAATTATAATAAATTGAAGTGTGTAACAAATGATTTCACAAATGCAACTGCTCGTGCCAAATGTGCAAAATTAAAACATATTACTTTTGATACAACTGAAACAAAAATAGTATATTCAAAAAATTTCTTTCTTTATTTTTCATCATTGAAAAAATATGGAACAAAAAATCTTCTTTTGACTTAAATCGTAGAGACTGTTTAATTTTTTATCTCTCTCTCTCTCTCTCTCATTGTAAAGAAATTTTTCTTCTAATTCTATTTGTGATATTTTGTTTATGTATCAATAAAAAGAATGTGAGATTACTTGAAAATGTTTTGGAAAAATATCTGACAGATGTACGTTGCTATTAATCGTAAAATAATGATGAGTGGAATGCAATAATCTTGTCGAATATATATGTGAAAGAAATGTAGTTTTAGTGTAGTCGTTGACGCTTGAATTTTGTTGGGTGTGGGTGTGGGTATGGGTGTGGGTGTGGGTGGGTGTGGGTGTGGGTGTGGGTGTGTGGGTGTCGGTGTGGGTGTGGATGTGTGGGTGTGGGCGTGAGTGTGGGCAAGGGGGAAAAGGGGATCCTGGATCCTGGTGGATCCTATTGGATGCTGGTGGATGCTGGTGGATGCTGGTGGATGCTGGTGGATCTTGATGGATCCTAGTGGATCCTAGTAGATCCTGACGGAACCTGATGAATTGTAGAATAAATTATTTCAAGCGTACATAAAACGAGGATGGAAAAGTTGATCTTAATGGATATGAAAATTCTTTAAGATCCAAATAAATTAAGTGAGAAAAGGAAATAGTGACTTCAGAATTTGTAACTAAGTAAAGAGAAAAAAGATCCAGGATACCGAGATGATTATGTCTTGGTAAATTTTGGCATATCATCATGGATTCTGCGCATTTTTTGGATCCATCAAGATTTACGCTTCCTCGATCGGTTTGATATTATTG
>CAJNSZ010001381.1:0-28451 GCA_905329745.1 Rotaria sp. Silwood2 | reverse complement strand
GAATATTGTGATAAGTTCCAAATGTTTTATGAAAATAAACTTTGTTTAATTTGTCATTAAAAGTATCCAATTTAAAAAATTAATTTTTGTTCTATATTTCAAATATTCTATCGATTAGATATGTCACAAAATTTAGTTAACAAGTATTAAATTGTATATCATTGTTTATCTTCGTTATGATGAACTTTATATAAAGCTTCAAATAAAGATTTTACTAGAAAATTCATATACCATTTTCTTATTTCAATAAATGAGCTATAAACGATATTTTCGATAAATTTAAAACATTAAGTCTAATAAGTGGATGCATCTGAGTTGATATCAAATAAACTTTTCAAAGGTAAAATCAATCGTGATATAGAACAAAATGATAGAAAATAAAGAGAACCATAGAGAGGATGCATCATGTCCAATGGACATGACAGTATGTATGAACCAACAAAAAAAAAACAGAAAGAACATCAGTACAACAGAAGAAAAAAAAATAGCAGTNATTCTTCTAATCATAAATTCATTAAGTTATGAACAATTTAGACTAGACTATTGAAAAATGCATTACTATTGTTATTGTTGACGACATCGGTACAACACAAGAAAAAAAAATAGCAGTTTTTTAACTTGAAAAAAAAAGGAAAGATGATGATTGTTCATTATCAATTGTTGATAATAAAGAATCAAAAAATTCTTCATCATCACGTCCAACACTTGTAAATTTTGATATCTAGAAAAGACAAATACTCATTTAATATCGGTGTATTAAAAATGCGAATGCGTATTTTAGAATAATATCTTACTGAAAATGTTTCTTTTTCCTTTTCACAAAATCATTCAATTGAATAGGTTCTGATACAATCTGCAATTCATAAAAAAAAATGAATTTTTTAAATTCATTTCACTATATCCTACTTGTAATGCATGAAGAGTAACTATTTCTTTTCTTTCTACCAGATTATTTGTAATATTAATAGTAGTATCTTTTCCATTAATATTATATTCCAGTTTGTAGTAATCGTCATCTTTTTTACTGTAGTCGATTATATTGTAGATTACCTTTAGAAAAAATAAAAAATATATTCTTAAGAAAACTATTTTTCTTACTTTATTTGTTGAAAAACGATCGACAACATAAGCATAAATAAATAAGAAGAGATAATCAAATTCTGTTTCGATTACTTTACTGTTTCGGCTTCTTAAAGTTGTTAATAAATGTTCCATAGTTATTTATCTAGAAAAAAAAAATTGCTTAATCTTAATATAACCTAGGGATATTGATTTACATTTAATTTATTATGTATATAAATTTCAGAAAATTTATATTTATAAAACATTATACTTAGGTCTGATCAAAAGTTCTAAGAACATTAAATAGTAATATAAAGATGCAGAGATATTTTCAATTTTATTTTATCAAATTTTGAGGATAGTTGCTATGATTATTTAAATCAAGGTCAATCCTTTCGAGACAATTTATTAAAAGTTTTTTTTGACCTCTTTTTCTAAAAAAATTTAAGCTACCTTGGATACCACATGAGCTAATTATATTTCATTTGTTTTTGAAAATTTAATGAAATTTTGTTCGATCATATCAGTTGTATTCTAGCATTACTAGTGATGTGATATCGATTTATTTTAGATAGTTTAGTCATAAGTCATCTAGTACTAATTGGCTTATTGAAGGTGAATTGTCAAAGACTGTTGTTCATGGAGACAGATTTTAACAAAAACTTTGTTTAGTATATTATTTAAATCAAATGATTCTGCGTATAGATCAAGGCAAGACTATAGATCACAAATATTATATTGAAAATTATCCAAAGCCTTTTGTTAATGGAATATGAAAATAAACATGGACATTAGATTCAAAATGTACAAAATTGCTTGACGATCATCATTGACTTCATACTCGTCCAATGTTATTAATTCTGTGATAGAAGAAGGCATCAATATAATGTCATATTCAACATATTCGCCAAGCCTGATACTATATAATTTTTGGCCAACTAATTCTATTGAATGTAGTTTAAGCGATTAAATAAATGAAACATGACTAGCTCATGTGGTATCCAAGGTAGCTAAAATGTTTTTAGAAAAAAAGGTCAAAAAAAAACTTTTAATAAATTGTATCGAAAGGATTGACCTTGATATAAATAATCATAGCAACTATCCCCAAAATTTGATAAAATAAAATTGAAAATATCTCTGCATCTTTATATTACTATTTAATGTTCTTAAAACTTTTGGTCAGACCTAAGTATCTGTATAATAATTACGAAATATATTTTCATCTAAAATGATATTCATATAAATAATAAGTTTATGAACAATGTGGTAATAAAAAATTCACTTTTTTGTGAACAATTATGTATAAAACGTTCATAATTAGCAGATCATTGTGTCTGATTAGAATTTAATTTAATTGATGTACAATAATTAATATAGAAAATTCTTGGAACTTTTATTTTTATTTGTACTAATTCATATTCAACTGAACATCATGTTTTAAGTATACCGAGTTGATCAGTTAATTCATATGTGATATTATTTGTCATGGACACGTGTGTAAATGTACAGTTACATGACGAATATATGTATTGATTTTTTCATTCATTGAATTTATTATTTTTTTATTTTGATGATATTTGAGGATTATTAGATATTATTGATGGTTGATGACGTTGTTCATGTTGAATATTCCATTTAAGTTTTTGATAATTAAACCATTTAATATGTTCATTTGTTGTGTGTTCAAATAATGATAGTGGACCAAGAATAATTCTCCATTGACGTGTGATTGATTTATCATTTAATTCATCACGTATACGTTTTAATGTTTTTTCCTATTGTTATTGAAGATTTCGTTTTATCAGTTCCAATATCTTCAATATCATTTGTTAATTGTTGTTCATTATTATCAATATGTGTTTGTTTATCAATTGAATTAAATACATCAGTTATACTTTTTTGTTTATATAAATTTTTTTTTTTCAACTAAATGTTTATGTAACCAATCAGGATGTGATACACCTGATTAGGAGTGGGAAGTTACCGTTCCCAGGTAACGGCCTGGGAACGGTAACGGATGCCGCATAAAAAGTTACCAGTTACCCGGGAACGGTAACGGCCCGTTGCCAGTTCCCTAGGAACGGGGTAACGGTCGTATTAAAGGAAGGTATTCTTAGGTCCTCAAGTTCCATTATTACAAGGTATCCTTAGATCTTGAAGTCCTATTACTAGAAGGTACATTTAGGTCCTCGAGTCCTATTATTAGAAGGTATGCTTAGGTTCTCAAGTCTTATTATAGGAAGGTATCCTTAGGTCTTTAAGTTCTATTATGAGATGGTACCCTTAAGTCCTCAAGTCCCGGTATTCGGTATGAGTGTTGATGGGATTCCTCTCTTCATCGATGCCCACACATCCGCCCTACATCCGTCGCCTAGTGCTGGGTCTGCTTGTAATAGGACGAAACCCTTTTAGTTTTTTAAGCACAAGGTATGTATCCCCCTGGACAAAAATAGTTCGACAAAGTATTTTCAATAAATTATTACTATAAATTAACCTTTTTGAAAAAGTAAGGATATTTTCGAATAGCCCGAAGAGTTCTATACAAAACTATATATAAATATTTTGGATTGCAATTCTCCTTAAAAAACAAATTCACGTACAATAAAGGCACCCTCATGTTCAGATTCCCATAAACTTGATTTGNCCACCCCCACCCGCACCCCCACCCACACCCACACCGACCCACACCCACCCACACCCACACCCACACCCACACCCACACCCACACCCACACCCACACCCACACCCACACCCACACCCACACCCACATCCATCCACACCCACACCCGCACCCACACCCACACCGACCCACACCGATCCACACCCACACCCACACCCACATCCTCCAAACGATATAACCTTCTAATTAAGAAAGGAAAAAAACCTACTGTACCATTGGTATTAGTCAACGAATATGCGTCGTTTGGTAGGCTTTTTCTTTCTATCTCATTTACTATTTTGTTTCAGTGACCATACATATGAGTGAAATAGTATATGACGTTATTAATTGAATGACGATCGAATGAGAGATAGAAAAGGGCAAAAGAAAGACTATAAAATAGAATAAATGCTTCATTCAGAAGAGATAACTTAGAAGGACTCATTTGCTTTCATGTAGTAGAGTTAAATTTAGAATCATTGCTTAAAACGTAATATTAAGTTTAAGTGTGATGAAGTTAGTCAAGCTTCAGATCTTCTCTACTTCATTGCGAACGAAACATAGTGTTGTCAAGACCATTCAGGTAAAAATCTCAATAAATTCTTGATTGACTCGAACAACACTATGTTTTGTTCGAATGGGGACAGAGAAAAACTCGAATTTATTAAACACAATCAATTAAACTTAATTTGAAGTGAATTAAGTATTAGGTACAACCATATCATATTTGTTTTAATTTATTCACGTTAAAAAGAGCCTGTTTATACTCAATGACAATAACATCATGGTGTAGATGAATGTTTTATTTCTCAAATATTGCATACATAAAAAATGCAGCATCTTTATTCTAAACTTTCGAATGGCAACTCAAGCAATGTTGGTACTATATTTTCATTTATTCTTTAGATTCATAAACACAAATCAAGTATGCAATTTTCATTCTTATTTGCAAGTGTATCTATCATTCTGGTTCTCATCGCAGCTACTGATTTAGGGACAACTGTTAAAATTCGGATTGAGGGCAGTAAAAATACGATCTACGTATGTTTTTGAATCAGACTGATCCAATAAGTGTCTCTATTGTGTATTTCTTTTTCTCAACGCAGGAATCAACAATCTTTACACGTGGTCAGAATGTTACTACGAAATCGGGAGGAACACACCGCTGCGATGGTACCAATTTGAACAGCAGTTCAAAAGCTGGACCCACCGCAACCAGTGCTTTAGCTGATGCTGCCAAGCATGGCCATTTCTTTTGGGATGCCGATTTCTACTCTAAATATGATGACTTTTACATTACTCGTATTGGTGATGATCAGTCAACACTTAAGCAATGGTGGGGTATTCTGGTCAATTTCAAATACATACCTGTTGGCGGATGTCAACAACGCGTTCAGCTTAATAATGAAGTTCTTTTTGCGTACGATGCATTCAGTAAGAAATACTTTCTCAAACTTACGGGGCCTTTGGCCGCTCGTCGAAGCCAGACGAAAATCTTCACTGTTACGGATGGATCTACAGGTGTACCCATTTCAGGTGCAAATGTAGGAAAACAACTATCAGACGAAAACGGACATGTTAAGATCACCTTTACATCACGTGGTCGAATGCAGCTCAAAGCTGAGCGCAACGATTCAATTCGTTCAAATGCAGTCTTCGTTCAAGTCAAGTAATTACTGGAAACAATATACTTCATGGTCACTTGTTCTCTGACTCTTTCTTGTTCTAATATAACCAAGATCCATTTTGCACATATTATACTTGAAAATAAAACTATTCGAGCATACAGCAACAATTAGATCAATTTGACATTTTTGTAATTCGATAAACTTCAAAGAGAACTGTAAAATAACTAGGAAAAATGAGTACGATACCACTGACGATGCCATAATTATTTCTTGGCAATCCATATGTTGAATCTTCAATTTATAGACACATTATCTGGTTCACGAATAATTATAGGAATGAGTGCGTCAATTTGACAAATATTGTACAGAGTATAATATGTTGGTTGTGAAGCGCTAATAATCTATTGGACTCTTCTACAAATAGACACATGTCATCACCCAATAATAACTACGTAGGTTGTTTATCTCAATTGTTTCAAATGATACACGAAATACAAATATTTGAGAGCATGAACTCAAATCGAATACGTGATTTAGTATCTGATCATCAAATGTTTTGTTTTCTAATTAGCTTCAAGAAGGAGAATAGTTGCATGCTTTTTACAGACACATTATCAATAGATAGCTGAGAATTAGGTAACACTTTCCTGAATAGAGTTTATTCCCAAGGAACGATTAAAACTAAACGTTCACTTTTCATGCGTTTACTTATATGACTATCCAAAAGTACTAGCGAAAGTATATTGCTTTCATCCCATGTAAAAAAAATAAGGCTCAGAATCAAGAGGTCCTTGATTTTAATCGATATCAAGAGAAATAAATTGATGAAAGCCTAGAAAATTAGATTTTTTTGGATTAAATTGAAGATTATAACCGATTTCTTTGTTTAATTGATTCGAAATCAATGAATTTCTCCGATGATCGTCAATTTTCTTTATGGGAATCGAATAAAATCGATTGTCAGCGATTTTAATCGGTGTGCAACGATTTTTATTAACCAATTAGAATCGATTTTTAAAGATAATCCATTTTAATCCGTATTTTATAGTGTTTTAATCGTCGAAAATCAATTATCACATATTATAATCTACTAAAATCGATTAAGTATTCGAATCGATTATAATCATCAAGCTAGAGATGCTATAAAATCATCTAATGTTGATTATTATCTAACAAGATCGTTTAATTTTTCAAACTGATTATAATTAGCAAAATAAGAATCATCTAAAATGCAATGAAACTGATTATAATCTACTAGAATCGATTATACTTTCAAATCGATAATAATTATTCATTTCAGAACCACCTATCGCCAGCAAATACTGATTATAATCGATCACAATCAATTAGGTTCTTTATTTTCTAACATGTGCATCTCTTATCATTGTCTGTATGAATAGGTGAATTAAGACTATTATGAGGATAGCAGAATTCAAATGAAGAGAAAAGAATAATAAACTATTCAGTGAAATTGAGAAAGGTGATAACGAACAAACACCGTGTTGATTTTATTACATAAAAACAATTTTTGGACCAATAGCTACCAGAGCTCCGCGGGACGACAAAAAAATCATCTCACCCGTCCCATATCCCGCGCTCCCTTGTCCCGTCCTGTCCCATCCCACTTCATTTTTCTGTCAGAGCCCCATCCCATCCTGCATCCCACATTGCCTTGTCCCGTCCTGTCATGTTCCATCCCGCCTCATTCTGTCACGTCGACATAAATCCTATTTTTCGAACTGGAATTCAAAAAAGTATGAGAAACTTGTGCTTTCATCTTCAGTGAGAATCATTTATCTCACTAATCATGTTTCAAAATAAGATTTAGACAGCGAAATTTTTATCATATAAAAAATGAACAACTCAATAAGTACAACTTCGAATACTACTCATTGAGTAAGTGATCTGAGAATAAGTACATTATTGAAATTTTGTGGATTGATTGAAGACCGACATTCAGACATGCCTAGCCCACCTCTGCTTAATTCGCGTTCGACTGTTGCGAAAGTTGCTGGAATGCAATGGATCATTCGAGTCAACTTCGACAGTTGTAAATTTTTCTGACTGAACTTCCAAAGTGTTTCTAAATAAATAAAAGATGAACCACAAAAGAATGAAATTAAAAAGAAATAAGTAGACTATCATCTGAATATACAATACTATAAAGACAGCCAATCAGATCACTTTTAACACGTGTTCTTGTATACTCAATTGATAGATGTCATTCAACTGCGATGTGTGGAAAACAATACGCGACAAATCTACGTCAAACAGACCAGATGGGACGTAGAAATAAATCAATCTTGTCCTGTCCTGTCGTGTCCCGCAAGCAATCACATCGTGTCCCACCAAATTTTCAATTTTATCGTCCCATCCTGCCCAGGCGCGGGACAGGACGGGATGGGACGGGACGGGATTAGTCCCGCGTCCCGCGGAGCTCTGATAGCTACCGTTCATGCAGTATTTTACAAATAAACTGAGCAAAAAGTTTAATTATTCTAGAATGAAAGGGATGTGTCTTCCCATGTCGCTCATTTTTTACAAATCTCGCCGGGATCTCGCGGGATTACTTTTTCTGTGCAGGAAGCCGCGGGATCCCGCCTATCCAGCAAAAAGTGACGGGATCCTGCGGCTTCCCGGCCAAAAAAAACGTCCATGTCGTCAAACTCGCCTAAGTTTTAACGATTAATCGCGATTAATTGGCGATTTTTTTCATCGCCGCGATTGATCGTCGATTTTTTGAGTAACGCAGATCTATCATCATAAATTGTCGATTGTTTTGAGATTTGTGATTGGTCGAAACTAACTGCGGATTTTCAGATATTTTCACCGAAAAAATTTTCCGACGTTTTATAACGTGCTAGAAGACAATTTTCTGACGTATCAATTATCGGTTCATTAGCTTACATAAACAAAAACATGAATTTGTAATTTGTTTTTATTCAGTCGAATTGTGTCATATTAAATTACGTAATCTATCACAATAATTGACTTGTATCACAAATCTTTGATTAATTTCCACAAAAATATTTATTGGTTAATATCCATACAAACGATGATTAATTTTCGATTGTTATTCATAGACAGCTTCTTTCAATCATCCCAACTAATTTAAAAGCATTTTCAAGGACATTTGTGCAGTCAATTGATAAAGGAGATTATTCTCAACTTTTTCTTTTCTTTTTTCTTTCATATACATTCTCACTTCACAATAAATTTTCTTAATTTTTTCCTCCAGAGAAATTTATAAATTACTCACCTGTTTTACTTTGTATTAAGAACTAGAGACAAAAAAGAATCACACAAGTCCAATTAAATTTGATTTGGTTCAGATTAAGTTTGAAAAAAGGTATGTGTAGGTGTGGGATGTGATTAAGAAGTGAAAGTCAATCTTCTATCACCCACACCACCCTTAAATTATTTTTTAAAATTTGTTTCTTTTTAAAATTACTTGTATAAGTGCCATGGCTAGTGGATTCCTTATATTTTTAAAAAGCGTATCTTAACAAAGTAGTGGAATATGCTTTGGTATTAAAAATGACCAAGGGGTATCAATTTATTCTACTATTTTAGTTTACGGATTTATGAAATAAAAAATCATATTTTTCGTAATTAACATTTCAAAATATAGATTCTAAAAAATATTTTTATATTTAAAGAGAGATATGAATAGCAATAATTTTTATGTAAAATAAATTAATTTTGGGATGATTTAAATTATAAATAAATTTAGTTAGAAATAAGTTTTTGTTTTTAAATATGAATTGCTATCATTCAAATTTATTTTTAAATGTAAATTATCAAAAAAAATTTTTTTTTATATATTTATTTTAAATTAATAGGAAAATGACATCCCTAGCTTTTACTCGCAGTAAAATTTTCGTGGTTAACAAAGTTTTGTCGAATATACCTAGAAAATTCAACAACAGCAGATATACGTAAGTTTAGTATAATTGTATATTCCGTGCCTCCAAAATACAAGCTCATCTGATCGAATGTGCTCTACGGTAATAAAAAGCGAGTTGGAACGCGCTGAGTAGGTACGAAGGTATACCGATGAGCAAAATCGTTCTCAGAGAACGTTAACAGATACTGAACAGACTCGTTCTATAAACATCCAGTCTTGAAAAAAAAGTTGATTTTTCTATCTTTTTTTCATGGGAACCATCTTTATTGATTAGAAGAAAATCGCGGAATAATCGCGATTTTTCTGAAGAAATCGGGAAAAAAATCGCCAGAAATCGCACAATGTGACGATTTTATCGCGATATAATCTCACAATTAATCAGCATGATAGATCACGATAAATTGTCGATTTTTGCGCGATTTTCATCACATGGGTGGGATTCCGGCATTTTTCGTGGGATTGCCGGGATCTTGCGGGATACCGCACAGGATCCTGGACGAGATCTCGCGGAATCCAGGGGGGAAATTGCCGGGATGAAAGACATGGCCATTGATTATTTTCTTTCTGACAAATGTTACAAACCTTCAAAGGAAATTTTTGTACTTCATTCAACAAATCAACTTTGAACAATAAATTCGAGATATTTCAAATATTAATTGCAATAAGTAGATGCATCTGATTATATATAAAATGGACTTTCCAAAGCTGGAATAAATCGTCATATAGAATGAGTTAATAGAAAATTTTTGAAAGAAAACATAATCTATTATATATAGAATAATTGTAAGCAAGTTACTCACAGCTGTTTATCTGGGATGACTCATCTGATAGCACACTGACTATGTGCTTAACGTGAGTCCACGAAAATTGGTCGAACGAAAATTAGTGTAAGAAAATTGATCGATACGAAAAGTAGTCATTACAAAAATTGATCGGCGCGAAAAAAAGTCGAAAGATTCTTAATGCAAAAAAAGAAGATAAGAATTTCTCAACAAGAGTGACAACAGTGTGAAATATGTACTAATATTAGTCTGTAAGGTATAACTTTTAAAACATGTGTCGTAGTATCCTGTTCAAGTAAAGTGGACTCCAACCTCGCTCTACAGCAGTTATTTTTAAAGAAAACAATAAAAATAAAAATGGAATGTCGGTGTTAGGATGGATTCAGTTGAACTTCAGCGCACACTGGAATTCACAGCAGTTCTGACACTGACCCCTGCATTTACACTAACGCTGACAATAGTACCACACTCTCCAAATGCATTTTCTTTTTAGCAGCTTCACACCTTTATCAAAATTAATTTCGATACAATTTCATTAAAATACATGTATCTAACAATTTTAATTTAAAAAAAAATTCTAGTTCATATGCTGCATGTGTTAGAAAAAAGCTCTGTTGTAGTTGATGGACAGTTTACTAATGGCATATTCCGTTTTTTCTTGTAGTGCTTTCGCTGATATGTCCTATTTGAAACTTTTTTTTATTGAGAATTTTTTGACTATTTTTCACGTCGATCAATTTTCGTATCGACTAGTTTTCTTTCACCAATTTTCTTTCGACTAATTTTCGCTTTCTCAAAAATGTGAACCTACTTTCAGTAACATCACAAAGAAAATCATTGGTTTTCATATTTTGTTTTTAATTAAAATCTAAAAATGTTAATATATTCTCTTTTGATTTTTCTTTTCTTCTAATGTTGCTCTTATCTTATATATTATCTTAAATCTTGCATATGAATATAGAAAATTTAATCTGATACAGAAAAATAGAGAAAAAAAGGAAATTTTTAATTTTTTTTTACCAATTAGTCAATGAAAGTGTTAACTTAGTATGATAAATTTCATTTCAAATATAAACTATTTGTTCACCACGTTCTACGTAAATCAGCAAAAATTCAATCAAGTTGTTCTGTTAAAGGTTCAAGTTTTTCATATCTACAAAAGACAAATATTCATACATTTATATTAAGAATAGGTATCTACAGGGTGGCCCAAAAGTGATAGAGCAAATGATTTTTTCGATATTTTTTTCTTTCTACATCGACAGTTATATCTAATAGTTATACGAAATATACCAGGTGATACCAGCGAGAGATGTAGCATATGATCAGCTTCTGGACTTAGTAATTTGTTCCAAATTATATAAATATGTCTGAATTCTTTTTATACGGCTACATTAGAAATTCGATGTTTTTGCGTAGTATGTTTGCTTTTCGTATTCTTATATGCTTATCCCAATCTGGGAAACAATTCGATTCAATTGAACTTTTTCATCTTATCATTTTAAAGAAACTAAAAATCTTAACGATTTGAATTGTTTCTTAGATTGAGATAAGCATATAAGAATACGAAAAGCAAACATACTGCGAAAAACATCGAATTTCTCCTATAGTCATATAAAAAGAATTCAGACATTTATATAATTTGGAAAAAATTACTAAGTCCAGAAGCTGATCATATGCTACATCTCTCGCTAGTATCATCTAGTATATTTGGTATAAATATGAGATATAACTGTCGATGTAGAAAGAAAAAAATATCGAAAAAATTATTTGTTCTATCACTTTTAGGACATCCTGTATTTTAGAATAATATCTTATTTATATGCATTATTTATATTTATCACGTGCTCATCCAAAAAGAATAATGTGAATATATCCTGAAATTCATAAAAAAAAATTTATTTTTAATTAATTTAACCATATGCTATCTACCTCTAATACATATAAAGAAATTTTTATTTTTTCACCTTCTTTTTCATTTGTATATTGGGACAAATATACTTATCGACTCCTCCCCCCCTCATCTATCTTCAGGTTCCAGGTCGATCGTTCCGACCATCTGAAACGGCGTCTTATTCGGTCTGAAACGGCTATAAAACGGTGAATTACGGCCTTAATTTTAACCTTATTTCGCCGTAATCCGTCACACCGTTTTAAGAGCCGTTTTTATGGCTAGAAAACGACCGTCGTTTTATCCCGGTTTTGCTTCCGTAATCTGGTACGACGCATTACAGTGTTGTCTTTCGATGTTTTTCAACGTTTTATACCGTTATTACACCGTTTAAGGCCATTTACGGCGCCGTTTTATTGGACATGGGATGTGAGCGTGGGTGGATGTGGGTGTATGTAACAAGTAGATTCACACACACACCCACCCCCGACCAAATTCAGTAATATTATAAATGACCTCTAAAAAGAAAAAAATATACATTTTAAAGAAAAGTATTTTTCTTACTTTATTCTGTAGATAATGATGAATAATATAACAATAAATTAAAACGAACATGTGATCGAATTTCTTTTTTATTTCCTTTTTTATTTTCTCGCAACAGTTTGATTAATAATGCATCCATATTTATTTATCTAGAAAAAAAGGTTATTTAATCTTAATAAAAACTAGAGATGTAGATTTACATTTAATTTATTATAAATACAGATTTCAGAAAATTTATATTTATAAAAAATTAAAATATTTTTCTTAAAATTTATATTTATTTTAAATATAAATCCTTTGCTCATTATGATTTAATAAATTATAAATTTAAATAAATCATCCTACGTTTTTTTCCATAATAATTCCTCAAAACCACCTAGATCCTGAAGGTGAATTTTTGCCGATTCCTCAGATTATTGAAATTAACTATCTGAGGACTACTCAGAAGCATCAAAGGTAACCATCTGAGAGTGATCTAGGGGTACTCAAAGTTACTGTCTAAGAGCTATATGGGGTACCAAAAGTAACCAACTCAAACTTCCCAGAGCGTACTACCCCGCAGATGTGTGATCTTCCACCTAAAGGGCAAAACGAGACATGGCGGGAATGGGAGAAGGATGAGGTTCTTAGATCATCGTTTTCTCCACTATTGTAAGGCTGAAACATACTGTTGTCCATGTCGATTACAGATTTTCAGGGATTCTCTATAATTCTCCCCGAACAACCTTATCTTTTGTCATTGCCATAGTGGAGAAGGTCATGACCCAAAAAAAATCCATTCTCCCCACCCCCAATGTCACGTTCTCTCCCATAGCTAGAATACAACAATGGGTTGCTCGGGGCGAATTATAGAAGATCCTTGAAAACCTATAATCGACACCGACAACACAATTTTTCGCACTTAGAATAGTGATAAAAACGATGATTCAAAGACCCCATCCTCCTCCTTTCTCCCACCTATGTCTTGTTCTCCCCTACCTCTCTCTTCTCGCTCTTTCTTCGCTATCTTAAGGATACCTGAATTAGATAATTGCAATGTAGTAACACAAAGAGAACTACTCAATGAGTAGATAAATCATGGATAAGTGATATGTATACCCCAGTCGGACTGGGCATCACCATAATATAGCCGTTGGTGATCTTTAGTTACCTTTATGCAATAGCCCTTAAAGAACTATGGATACCTCCATTATATAGTTGTTGAGAACCTTTGGATATCTCTGTAAAATCAGAGCTGGAATTGGTTGGAAAATGATAGACCCGTCCGATGCAGCTGGTAAACAAACCAATTGAAATCACAGATTCAAGCGATAAAATTCAGTGAAAAAATGGTGATGTTTTTTTTAAAAACGAGATTTTAAGAAAACAATTTACTACAATTACAGAATAGGTAAGAAGAGCATATAAGAGATACTCAGCATAATGAATCTATTTGAAAAGAACCTCAGCACACATGATTAAAACAAAATGTGTTTTGAGTAGTTTTTTTTAACAAATTGATGTTCATTAATTGATAATAAATTTGTATCAATTGCACATAGGAATTCTTTTTCACATTTATTTTTTAATAATTTATTAAAATTAGGCATATGATTTTCTCTTAAATTATTTCATATACCAATAATTATTCGACAATTATTTGATATAAATAAAGCAATAAATCATTTTCCATTATCTTGATGTATATATAAATAAATACATTGTAATGTACCAACTTGTAAATATGTTTGCTTCCATACAGATAAAAATTCTAATTCATCAAATTAATATAGATTTGAAAGCATACTTGTACGATAATGTTTTTTATGTAATGTATATATACAATCAAATATAATAAGTAAATGAAAATCTAATGGTACATTCATTTCATAAACACCTTCAATATTTGGATTACTTAAATCGGTCATTATATCTATATAATAATCACGAAATATATTTTCATCTAAATGATATTCGCATAAATAATAAACTTGTGAACAATTATCTATAATACGTTCATAATTAGCAGAGTGCTGTGTTTGATTACAAATTAATTCAATTGGTGTACAATAATTAACATAGAAAGTTCTTGGAACTTTTATTTTTATTTGTAATAATTCATGTTCAACTAAACACCAGTCTTTAAATATACCAATTTGATCAGTTAATTCATATGTGATGTTACTTGTCGTCGACATATATGTAAATGTTCAGCTGCACGATGAATATATGTATCGATTTTTACATTCATTGAATTTGTTTTTTTTAATGATATTTGAGGATTATTAGATGTTATTGATGGTTGATGGCATTGTTTACGTTGAATATCCCATTTATGTTTTTGATAATTGAGCCATTTAATATGTTCATTTGTTGTTTGTCCAAATAATGGTAGTGGACCAAGAACAATTCCCCATTGACGTATGATTGATTCATCAATTAATTCATCACGTTTACGTTGTACTGTTTTGTGTTTTTTATTTTATCTTATTGTTATTGAAGATTTTGTTTCATCAGTTCCAATATCTTTAACCCTTTCCGGCCGGCTATTTGAAAAATGCCGTACCTCTATAGGGGAAAATGTTGCCATATGGCAACATTCGGCCGGAAAGGGTTAATATCATTTATTAATTGTTGTTCATTATTATCAATATGTGTTTGTTTGTTTATCAATTGAATTCAATGTCTCAGTTACAAGTTTTTGCTTAAATAAACTATTTTTTTCAATTAAATATTTATGTAATTAATCAGAATGGGATACACATCCTGAAGGATTACGAATATTTTGTAATATAACTGGAATAGTCATGATTTTTTGTATGTAACT
Organism: Rotaria sp. Silwood2; assembly: GCA_905329745.1. Taxonomy (NCBI): domain Eukaryota; kingdom Metazoa; phylum Rotifera; class Eurotatoria; order Philodinida; family Philodinidae; genus Rotaria; species Rotaria sp. Silwood2. The sequence goes on along the minus strand of CAJNSZ010001381.1, from coordinate 13,173 downwards.
ATTAAAACGTTCAATATAGCAATTCCAATCAAGTATATCTTGTATATCAAGATTATCAACTGTTGAAAGATATAACCATTTATATATATAATGATTACGTATTGATTGTACTGATTGAAATATAGCTAGTGGTATAGCACGTTCAATTACAGACAGATCGCGTGGAACATTTACAATAACGAAACGACAACAAAGATCTTTACATTTAATTACATCTTCATCCAGAAATTTAGCAAGTTAAAAGAAACAAAATTTTCGACTTTATATTGAATTAAAATATATAAAAGTTATTTTCAAATTTTCTCTAATGAATTATTTGTTTTAATAAAATAGTAATTACTATGAAGTTCAATCGTAAATGAAAGTCAAATTTGGTCCTTAGCTAATAAAGATAATCATAAAAACTTAGTTCATTCCACATAAAAACGGCTTAGATATAAACTGAGTTGAAATCAAGACAGAAACTCAAAAATAGTTTATTCTAATCGGCGCCCAAGAAGTAGCAAATCATCTCGAACTTATCAGAAATTGATAGAGGAGTATAGAACAAAAAAACTGAGGGTCTGATTCATGCCTAACCTCATCGAATCAAAGGCAACAAAGGACGGTTTGATATCATATTAAATTACTTTTTCTTCATTGATAAGTCTGATAAAAATTCGCATAATGATGCTTTTTAATATACACAAAACGGTCACTCAGCCCATAGTGTACATAGTAGACTCAATCAAATTGACAAGTTTTGAATTCAGACTCGGTTTATTGAACATTTCGCAAATCTCGAATCTTCCTCTTAATACTCTAAATGAAGTTTATTAATTCGTATCTGAAAGACCCTCTGAAGACTCGAGATATTTTTGTCAATTGTTTGTATTCCACAAGTAAAACACGCAAGTCAAACTATCAAACGATAAGATTTTACAAGATCATACCTCTGATTTTATAAGATATTACTATAAGATTATTGAAGAAATCTTACCCAGGTCAAAAAATCAGTTATAAGATTTTAGGATCTAAAATCTAATCATGTATAATCTTGTAATATCAGACGAATAATCGTACGAAAATTATGATCTCAGAACTCTTACATCAAGTCGTACCTTAGGATTTTTCATAGATCTTGATGTTTTGTAAAATATTACTGTAAGATTATAGAAAATCTTATATTACGATAAGATCTCATAAGAGTATTATAGTATGATTTGATGTAAGATTTCTGAGACCAAGATTTTTTTGTCTAATCTTACAACATCTTACATCTGAGTTTTTGACCTAGACATTCTAGACATTACTCAAATAATCTTGACGATTATAGTACAAGAATCAAGTTGTAATTGACTCTTACTTTTAGAGTAGCATCGTTCGACTCAGACTCTAGCATGCAGTGTTGTAATTATACTCAGTTGTTATTATATGATTCTTTCTTTTCTTTTTCTTCGGTGTTATCTATAGAGATATTTTTTCTTAAGATTTTTACATGTTCGCATATCGATTTATTCTATATGGTGATACAGTCATATACTTTGCATTATTATATTAGATTTTCGATACTTATCTCTTTATGTATATGAATATATTATTAGGAATTTAGTGGATGACGTTTCTTGGACGTTGAATTTGTCGCATATTTTGAGATCTTAAGACCATAGGTCTCGATTAGGCAAGCACTAGTCTCCATCACTTTTTACACCGTATTTATGGAAATTTTCATTTGTTCTCTGAAGACTGTCTGTCAAATTTTTAGTCCCTTCGACTTCAGAAAATTATCGAAAACTATGCTTCAAACAGATACTGATTTCGCCATATAATATCTATAGATATCATCAAAAAACTATATAGTCGATTTTTTTTTCGTATAATCCTAACCTTTTAGTTGTCGAAATTTATGTTGATTTTTTTTCTTCATAATCAGATAACATTCTTGACATAGTTCTTCTTTCGGATATTAATTCAAATAATTCTTTATCTAATATATCTTGAGCATATGAATATAACATATCAAGCCAATAATCATAGTAATAGTTTTAAATATGATTATAAAATTCTTCAAGTGTTGTTCCTTCAAAAAATGCTTCAAAAACATTTGCTTGAAATATTTTTATTAATTGTAATTTATCATTACGTTTTACTTCAAAATCTTTTAATTCGATTATGAACCATCCATATTAAAAACATAATAACGCTTTTTTTATACGTTCTCGTTCTTCTTTCGATGCTAGTAATATCATTGTTAAATATGGACTATCAATTTAAAAAAAAAACTGAATTTTCTGAACGAATGTCATATTGATGTTTTTCTTTATCAACTAATTCATGATATTGATTATTTGTATAATAATCTTTAATAATTAAATTTAATAAACTACATGAATAATATAAAACAATTTTTGGACGTGATGGATCACGTGCTATTAATTGATAATTTTCATGAAATGTTGCTGGTAATAGACACTATATACCATCCTAAACTCGAGATATTGACTAAATCACAATAATCGATATCTTACTGTATCAAATTCCAAATGTCTTAATTATTGTTGAACTAGTTGTATAAACAATACCTCCCATTTTCATTCGATGCCATCATTGGTTACCTAAAGAAAAAAGTTTTATTTAGTATTTGATAAAGATTTATAATAACCTCTTCGCATGGCATAACCATAAAATGGATTAAGAATACATTTATGTGTAAGTTGTAATGAATTCTAAAGATGGGAAAAAAACTTTTAAGAAAATAAGAAATGAAATTTAATAATATACATAAATAATAATTAAACTATAACATCTTTTTACTTCATTAAAATTTTCTTTTTTTTATTGCATTAGCTAAACTTTTCCCCATTATTTATGTAAACCTCTATATTCGTAAGGTCGATCACGAAATGCTCGAATAGTATCAACATAAAATGAATTTTCACATTGACGTACAGTTGTTTCACGAGTTTCTTCTCGTGTATGATTTACTTTTTTATATGCTTTAAGACAATAATCAGCTAAACGTTTACGTTCAATTGATAATTGGATATGCTCTGGTAATTCATGAAATGATAGAGTATTATTATTATTAACTAAGAAGAACAAACAATTAAGATTATTTATTAAGATTAAAATCAATATCAACATTTCTTTGATATATCTGTAAATAATTTTTTTTCAATTGTTTGTCCATTAAATAAAAATTGTTCATTTTCAAGTTGTAATTAAATTCGTTTTACTTCGCACTACGTGTAGCCGAAACATAAGTTTCACGCCATATTTAATCCATTTTATGTAGACAACATGCATTTGGACGATTTACATCACATTTTGCACATATTGTTAAATCCACAATAGCTGATGGTTGTAAACGATTTGTACGAATCATATTTGGATACATAGCATCAACATCTAAATGATATTTTTTTTTAATTTTGTAATCATTGTAAAATATCTTCTTTTATGTCAGATAAATTTTCTATTAAATCAATAGATAATTGTTCTTCATTTTCAATTAATTGTTGAAGTGTTCGATCGATATTATCAATTAAATATTGAACTGTTTCACTAAAATAAAATTTTTATTTTTAAATCTCAAATAAAATAATGAATATTAAAAAAATGCATACGGAACAATTTTAAATCGACATGGTATATCACCAAGAAAGACTCCTGATTCAAATCCTTCAACATTTACACCAACATATGTTTAAATAACAAGTTAGTGACCATCACTTGTATATTTATACGGTTCATCTTCATGTTTATTTTGAAAAATAACATCAGCCATAAATGCTTGTACCATCAATAATGTTTTACATAATTTTCCCAAACCTAAAATTTATCAATTTATAATAAAATCACAATCTATATTTTCTTGTTTAAAAGTTTATTTTTAATCATAAACTAATTTCTTTTTGCATTCTGTTCATATTTGCAATGAAACATATGTTATCTATGCGTAATTCTAGATAATATGGTTTTAGGTAATTATAATTGTATGTTCAGATCTACTCTCTAATAACTATTACATGATATTCACATGTATACTTAATTGAAAAAGCTTGTCAGCGCAGCCCCTTTAGGGCTGAAATGTGGAACTCACATATTTCCTTTGGTTTCATTATACTAATGACAAAATGCCCAATATTTAAAATCTCCAAAATATAAGAATTTTTTTCTAAAGATAATCGATTATTAGAAAATGCTATATTTTTATCTCTAAGTTTCGAACAGAAATTTTTTTTTTCACGAAGTTGCTGTGGTCTGTAATGGGGGGCTGTCTGTAATGGGATGAGAGGGAGGGGGAGCCGCCAACCTCGAACTGAAAACTTACACTCACTATTTTCTTCGAAAACATACGTGAGTTCCACAAAATCTATTAAATCATTCGATAATGTAGTAACTATTATTCTGACTTCTAAAAACAAAGCTTAGATCGAAAAAATGACGAATGTAAATTGTTGTATATTAATACAGTACATGTGTTATTCCTCAGTAACTTCTATCATGACAGCTAAAGCTACTGTATGATAACTATGTTATAGATAGTTATCCACAGATGAATTCTCATTTTTAGATCCTATCCTTCAATTTCGAGAATATCCATTATGACGTTATCATTATCACGACTACTATTTTTTACTCTTTCAATAGACATGTCTAATATGCGTTCTGTTAATATTTCTCAAAATTTGACTTATCTATTAAAAGAAAAAAAATATTTTGTTAAATTAACTTTTTTGAAGTACTTCATCTGGTCTCATTGAAATAATTGTGCCAAGTGAAAAAATAAATGTATGAACAAATTTCATATATAAATAATATGTTGCTACAGCATCAGTTACAGATTAATTTGATAATGTTTGTAGTTGTTCAACATCTAAATGACACATATTTTCAGGATAAACAATTGGATTATAACATAATTTAGCTTTTTTTACAGCTTTAAGACCATGACTTCCAATAGGTAAGTAACTATTACGTTTAACCCATTTAATACAATCCATATATACACATGGACGTGATAAATAATAATCTTGGGAATCTTTTCGAAAACCAATTTAATTAAACATATTTAAACCATAACATTATGCACATTGTTCAATAAATGGTATACCAAATGTATCCTTTTCTTATTTGATGCATATTCACAATGATCAATATCTTGAGAGAAAATTTCACAATTTATTATTAAACAACCTTGAGTATCAATCGTATAGGAGATCATCATAATCTATGAATAATTAAAAAAAACAGTATTTTATTGATTTTTCTGAAGTATTTTTACCTGATCGGATGCAGGAGATTGAAATTTCAATGGCATTTTTGTACATTCAATATCAAATACAAAATTAATTGGTTGTGCTTGTTCAATCAAATCTGGTTTTAATACAAGTTGATTCTGTGATGTACTACTTGATTGACCACGAACACCGTACTTAATTAAATAAAAAAATTGCAATCTTTCCAATAATAAAATTTCAATACAAACCAAAGTCTAACATGAATTTTTAAGTCAATAGAAACTCCAATATGGTAAGGTACATCAAATTCTCGTAATTCATTCCTCTACTCGTGCATGCAGTAGTAAGACGCATTTGTTCTTGCTACTTTCGTTCTTTGAAAAACATTCTTCTTTTATCTTACTCACAGAATCTAAGGCGAAGACCTTTTGACTCTGTGAATCAATGAACTCCACAGAGGGCTTCCCAATTAGTTCTGTGGGTTTACAGCAACCAGTATATATGGCCGATGAAAATTCGGACAGGTACAACGGATTAAACACTGGCGCATCAATTCCCAACAATGAAATAACAAAAGAACAACGAATTATCTATTATACTGTCCCGGCAAATATCCAGTCGATTACTCCTCAACCTTATATCTACATGCAACAACTGCCAAATAGTCAAAGTACTCATCAGTTTTCACCAACGAGACTAATAATCCAACAAGCTCCACAACAACAATCATTATCAAGCAATAACGTTATATCCACCAGCACACAACAACCCACAATGCATTCCAACATGAATTGTCAACATGCCGTTCTAGCAGCGTGCCAACCACCGATTAATATCAATGAGCAACCAGCACCAGTAATGATTAATCCAACAAGCTCCTCAACACCAGTACCATCCAGTACCAAGAGAGGGCGTAATGACACTAGTGGAATATCAGAAACGTATATACAAGTACGATCTCAATATCCACAGATGACTCACACGTCAGACACTAGCAATGCGCCTATAAAACGACATCGTGGTATGAATCAACCGATGATACAGTTATCAAATAATCAATTTGAACCTAGTGCAGCGGCTTGTCGTTTCACTGCCACTCGGTTTCCGTTCTCGCTGTTTACCGTCATTTTCTCACAAGAAGTTCGTGACAAGATAGTTATTGATGATCTAACCAAACATGCAAAAGAAAATCGCAACTTTGAATTAAAAATGATAGCATATAGGCGTGGACGTACAGAAGATAACCAACATCGCATATTAATCTTTGTTGAGAACGCCGAGTCATTTGTGTTCTTGTACAATCAGGAAAATTGGTCCAACGTATTAGCTGGCTTGCAGTACAACACAACAAGACCATCGATTCCGCCACAACTTGCTCTTGTGATACCAGCTGTATCACTTCTGGTAGATTGGGAGGATTTTACTCAAGAATTAAAGGACACTAATCCTGACATAATAAATGTTATCCGATTAAAAAATAAATCACAGCATCCAATACGTGCAGTTAAACTCGAATTTATGTCGGTAAAAGCGCGAAATGAAATACTTGAAGCTGGAGAAATTACAGTGCTACACTTAAAATACAAAGTGGTTGAATTCTATGCACAAGCAAATGTACTAATCTGCTCTAACTGCGATGGCATAGGGCACTTCAGGAAGAGTTGTCCTCAAAAAAATGAATCAACATGTAAAACTTGTGGTGAAAGATCAACTAATTTAAAAGATCATAACTGCTCAGGTATTCCAAAGTGTATTCGTTGTGGTGAAGCACATGTCTCAAACGATCAAAAATGCAAAATAGTTCAACAGTATCGTGCTACCTTAACTCGTAATCTCCTAGCAAATGTTATAACAGCAGCTCATCAAAACATTGAAACAGAACCTCCAGACAATGAGTANAGGGGGGCTACCTAATACAGATCAGCGATCGATTTTAATTAATAACGTGTTATTGATGAATTATTAGTTCTTTGTGTTTTCGATAGAACTTGATCGAAGGTAATCGAGGGTGGGTAACCCAAATCTGGAATCTGCTTTGAATTATCAATCATAAACATTTTTTACGACATTTCAAAGGGAAAATTTGTGATTAGTACTGGGATCCAAAGTCTCTTGGTTTTTTACTAAGAACTACTGTCATTCGTGTTTTTTCTGGCGAAATTCACCAAAGAATTTTTGAAAGAAAACATAAGGATGTAGAGAAGTTTGTATTAATAAGCTAGCGATGCTAAGGAGTAGTAAAATGCATTAATGTCACCATAGTTTATAGAAAAACTTCAGTTGAGAAAATTTTGAGAGTTGAATTTCAATCTGGAGCTAGCTACTATTACTTATGTTGATTAGTGAAGAAATTGAGAAGCGTCCATAAACGGCTGTTATACGAGAAAGAGCTGAGCGAGTCCACCGACGAGCGTTACTTGTTTTTAATCGTAGAGATGATTAATGATTTACTTAAAAACTTTGAACTTTGAATTTTGAATATTTGTTCTTGACAAAATATATTTATTTGATTAAAATGTTTTCAAAGAATAATTTTAATTAATCATTTCGAATGATTTCGATCGATTTATAAATAAACGAGAAATAAAGAAAAGATAATGAATCTGATACACACGACTACAAGGAAAAAATAACAAATATACTGTTAAAAAGATTCTCAATAATCATCTGCTATTATGGATCTTAATCGTAAACGAAAGTCGAATATTGTCCTTAGTCAATGAAGATAATCATAAAAATTTAATTCATTCGACATAAAAACTATTTAGATATAGACTGAGTCGGAATCAAGACCGAAATCTTAAAATGGTTGACTCTCATGAACGTTTAAGAAGTAGCAAAGCATCTCGAACTTATCAGACATTAATAGAGAAGTATAGAATAATAAATCGAGGATTTGATTTATGTCTAAGCTCATCGGATCAAAGCAACAAAGAGCGGTTCGATATCATATTAAATTCCTTCTTCCTCATTACTATAAGTCTGATCAAAATTCGGAAAATGAATTTTTTTAAATATACGCAAACGGTCACTTAGCCCATAGTATACACAATAGATTCGATTGAGTTGAAAATTTTTGAAGCCAGATCCGGTTTATTGAACATTACTCAGACCTTGAATCTTACTCTTAATACTGTAAATGAAATTTATTAATTCGTATCTGAAAGACGCTTTGTAGATCCGAGATACTTTTGTCAATTATTTGTATTCAGCAAGTAAAACATACAGGTCAAACTATCAAACGATAGGATTTTACAAGATCATACTTCTGATTTTGCAAAATATTGCTATAAGATTATAGGAGAAACCTTATCCAAATAAAAAAAAATCATATACATAAGATCTTAGGATCTGAAGTCTAATTGTGTATAATCTTGTAATATCAAACGGAAATCGTGTGAAAAATCATGGTGTCTGCAAAACTTACATCAAGTCTTTATGTACGATTCTTGCAAGACTATGCCAACCTATGACGCGAAAGTCTCTTGCCACAAAATCTACAATCAAATAAATTCATTTTTTTGCAAATTTTGTGGCAAGATTTTCGTACTATAAAAATTATCTCTACAATCTTGTAAGAATCATACGTGAAGACTTGATGTGAATTTTACAGAAACCACAATTTTTCATACGATTTTCATCTCATCTTAGAAGATCATACAAGATCAGAGGTGCGATCTTGTATGATCTTATCGTTTGATTGTTTGACCTGGATATGTAATAGTAAGATCTTTCTAGAATCTCTTACTACAATTTAATGTAAGATTTCTGAGACTACGATTTTGTCTATTCTTATAACATCTTATGTCTGATTTTTTTGACTTGGACATTCTACACATTATTCAAATAATCTTGCCGATTATCTTACAAGAATCAAGTTATAATTGGCTCTTATTTTTAGAATAGCATCGTCTGGTTCAGGTTTTATGATGCAGCGTGTTTTGTTATGTCCTCAGTTGTTATTATATGATTCTTTCTTTTCGGTGCTGTCTATAGAGATATTTTCTCTTAAGATTTTCATATGTTCACGTATTGAGTTATTCTTTATGATGATATAGTGATATAATTTGCATTATTATATTAAGTTTTCAATATTTATCTCTTTATGTATATGAATATATAATTAAGAATGGAAATATTTTTTAGTGGATAATGTTTCTTTGACATTGAACTTGTCGAATATTTTTGAGATCTGAAGACAATAGATCTCGATCAGGTACGTAAGAGCTAGTTCTCATCACTTTCTATATTGTATGTATGAAAATTTCCACTTGTTGCCTGAAAACTGTCTGCCAAATTTTTAATCTCTTCGACTTCAGAAAATTATCGAAAACTATGCTTCAAACAGATATTAATTTCACAATATAGTATCTATAGATACCATCAAAAACTTATACAATCGTTTTTTTTTTCGTATAATTCTTACCTATTAGCTGTCGAAATTGATGTTGATTTGTGTTCTTGATCATCAGATAACATTCTTGACATAGTTCTTCTTTCCGAAATTAATTCAAATAATTCTTTATCTGATATATCTGTTCTTTAGCATGTGAACATAACATATCAAGCCAATAATCAACAATAGTTGCAACATGATTATAACATTCTTTAAGTGTTGTTTCTTTAAGAAATGCTTGAAAAACACTTGCTTGAAATAATTTTTTTTTATTAATTGTAATTTTCCATTATGTTTTACTTCAAAATCTTTTAATTCAGCTATTGAATCATCTATATTAAATACACAATAACGTTTTTTTTAAATACCTTTCTATCTTCTTGTCATGTTGGTGATATCATAGCTAAATATGGACCATCAATTTAAAAAAAATATCGAATTTTCTTAACGAATTTCATATTGATGTTTTTTATCAATTAATTCATTATATTGATCATTTGTATAATGATCTTTAATAATTAAATTTAATAAATTACATGAATAAGATATAACAACTTTTGGACGTAATGGATCACGTGTTATTAATTCATAATTTTCCGAGAACGTTGCTGGTAATACACACCATATACCATCCTAAAATCGAGATTTAATAAATAACAAGAATCAATATCTTACTGTATCAAATTCCAAAGGTCGTTCAATTTGTTTAACAAGTTCTCGATTACGTTTAATGATCGTTGAACCTGTGATACATACAATACCTTCCATTTCTATTCGATGCCATCGCGCACCTAAAGAAAATGTTTTATTTAATATTGATTAACATTTGTAATAACTTTTTCGCATGATATAGCCATAAAATGGATTAAGAATACGTTTATATGCAAGTTGTAATGAATCCTAAAGATGAAAAAAAAATTTTCAAGAAGAAATAAGAAATAAAATTTAACAACGTGCATAAATAACAATTAAATTATTACATCTTTTTACTTCATTAAGATCATCTTTTTTGCTGCATTATCTAAACTTTTTTCCATGGTTTATATAAACCTTTATATTCATAACGTCGATAACGAAATGCTCGAACAGTATCAACATAAAAAGAATTTTCACATTGACATACAGTTGTTTCACGAGTTTCGTCTTGTGTATGATTCACTTTTATATGCTGTACGACAATAATCAGCTAAATGTTTACGATCAATTGATAATTGAATATCTTGTAATAATTCATGAAATGATAAAGTATTATTATTGTTAGTTAAAATAATAACTAATTAAGATTATTGATTGAGATTAAGATCAATGTCAATCTTTCTTTTTATCCTTCGGCAAAGAATTTTTTCCCAATTGTTTGTCTATTAAATGAATATCATTCATTTTCAAGTTGTATTTGAATTCGTTGTACTTCACTACATGTAGCTGGAACATAAGTTCCACGCTATATCTAATCCACATTTTACGTTGACAACGTACATTTCGACGATTTAAATCACATTATGCACATATTGTTGAATCAACAATAACTGATGGTTGGAAACGATTTGTAAGAATTATATTTGGATACATAGCCTGGGCTGCGATTCGACCTATATTTCCTATATTTTCAAAAAAGTCCTATTTTTGTCCTATATTTTCACAAAAATTCCTATTTTTCCTCTATTTTATCAAAAAAAGTAGAAAATTTCCAAAACCTATAAATTTTGCTATTCTCTTTAGATAAAAAAAAATCTTGTGCGTATAACCATATGTTTTGAACCAGTTCTTTTCTTATAACGACATCAGTTTTAAACAGAGTATTTTTCTTTTCACCTATTTAATGGGCTAACTGAGAAATTGTTTAACGCTAAGTACAAAATACAAAATAGTTCAAAAGAAAACAAAACACTCACAAACTGATCATGTACTAGTTCCTGGTTTTTAGTGAAGTTTTACTTGCGGCCTGCCCAAGCGTGACGAAATAACGTTTTTTCACTTAATCCTCGAAATATCTCAACAAATAAAAGGCAGACGGGGTTAATATTTTGCAAAAAGATATAAGTCGGTCTGCTCTACATATTATAAAAATTTCACGAGATTTTGCCTTTCCGTTACATTTTTATGGTTTAAATATATGCCCGTGACGGAATAATCGAAAATGAACTTTCAGTTAGAGTCGTGTAAAAAGAACTTAAAACTTTAGCTCAACTAAAACTGTGATTAAAAACTTTTGTATAGGAAAGCTATTGCTTAGATGAGGAGCTATTTGTAGAGAAAAAAAAACAAGCCAAAATATACGACAGCTTTGCCTCACAAGTTTAAAATATTATCGCGATGGAATAGGGTTTTGAAAATGCAGATATTTGTTTATATGTTTTTCGTCAGAAAATTAGAGGTAGTTTATCGAATTAAGTACATAACTTTTATCTAGCGTAAAATTAAATCAATAAAGCTAATCATTTACAAGAGTTATCATAATATAAAAGTATTACTTCTCTTCTCAGAACCCACGGAAACATGATAGATTAGAACCGTATTTTTGCGCAACAAAATCAAAATTATACTCGATTCAAATCTTCCAAATCAACGATAATTTTGATTCTGTACAAGATTCTATTTGATTTGGAAGCTTATTCTTGGTTAAAATCAGAAATTCTTTCATCTGGGAGATTTCAATCCAAGATAATTTTGATTTGGTGGAACGAAAATCCGGTTCTAATCTATTACTTACACTGGTAATATAATTTGCTGTGAGCGTGTGGCTGCGGGTGTGTGGGTGTGAAGATGTGACCGTAGGTTTTCATACATTTTCCTTTAGTATTCGCACACCCACCCATCCACAACCGCAATCATGGCCGTAGCCACACTTCACACCCACCCACACTACTGATTTATAAAAGACACCATAAAGTAACTTCTAGAGTGGTCAGCAAAGTCTTCAAATCCTGTCTGCACACAAACACGCCTATATAGTGTTCATGTCCGTGAAAGAGAATATCTCTAATTTTCATATGAAAAAAAAGTCATCTAATGGTGATTCCGTCACGCTCAATCCAGCAAACTCAAATATTTAAAAAAACAGCAAGAGTTTGGTCTGATAGAGCATAAAAATTTAGTGTTGTAGGACTTCTAGGCAAAATTTAAAATTGCTTCCTGACAGCTAGAAATGAATGAAAAGATGTTTTCGCGATGAAATAACGCTCACAATGCCGTAATTTACAAACGCAAACAACTATTGCGTGAAATGGTGAGAACTGCATCTGTTGTGATGAATGAAGAGACCATTCATGACGGTTAAGCATTAATATGATTGACTTTAGAAAATGCATATTTGCTTACGCAAAAATTGAGAATATAAAAAAAGACCAAAAATATAGTTGTTCATTGATTTAGTGTAGTGTCTTTTCAACAGCAGTTTTTTCTCAAAAATCGACACAACTAAAAACTTCGGATATATACAGTGGCTGTCAAAATTGTACGACCACCCCTTATAGTGTACTTTTGTTGCCTAGTTTTTCGATGATGACAGCAGATAGAAACTTTTAGTTTTCACCACATTAGTCTTTAATGCTTAGG